>JBBYHK010497745.1:0-14966 GCA_038382065.1 Adansonia grandidieri | reverse complement strand
AAACCTGGATTTGTATTTCTATAAGATTCATGCATTAAAAGAGGGTTATATCAAAATAGTGACAAGTTAAGATCGAAGGAATCGAAATTGAGATAAGACATAGCTAGTAAGGTACCGATTTTGAGTGTCGCGAAAAGGTTCGTACCTCATCATGCGTAACCAACTTCCAAACCCAACAACGAATCTTTGTACTGTGTAGACCATGGGATCGATGTTTTAAGTTTCGTAACTTAAAACATAGGTTTGAATAGGCATCCGATCATGCCTAGCCCTAAATGATCGGTGGCGACTCCAAGCGTTGTCCATTTCATGATAGTCATTCGAGACCAATAAGATAAGCGATTTGTCTTATGGTCCCTTTCACTGTACCACAAGTTGAGAATCCGTACATTCTTATTCTCATCACATCGTCAAAGAAAAGTTTCGGTCAAGAAGACATTTTTAAGTCAGAAAAATATTTTAAGTCGTATACACCCATAGATCCACGAGGATCTACCCTGGGGTACGTTGCGACAATCCGCTTCGTCCAAGACCTAGAGTTATGGGATTTTGACTATGGTGAGACCGATTACGAGTCAAAAGTTCAGCTAGCCTTTCGTGTATGGAAATAAACCCGCTACATGGAGAGATATTAGAGAGGGAGTAGTATGACCCTAGGATATGATAAATGGAGGATTCATCGCATTAATGATGCCTTGGCCCGATCTGGTATTGGGATATCACAAATACCAATTGATGAATTTCCCCTCTGAGATTGAATTGCTCAAGTGGGAGTTCGAACAAGAAAAGATGACCTTTGCTGAGGAGATTACCCGATTAAAAGAGGAAAATAGTCAATTGAAAATGGACCTCTACCTCTGGGATGGTGAGGTGAATATGGCTATCAAGGAGGCAAATAGCCTCAAAGTGGATCTCGAAAGTTTGAAGAAAGACTATGTGGCCTTTAACAAAACAAGCAAGTCCCGAAGGCTTGGAAAGTCATCGGTTGAGTGGAAGACATAAATTACTGCTCTCAAGAAGGAACTACATCAATGGAGAGAAGCAGCTAGGGTCAATAGGGAAAAGCTTGTTAGAACCCAGGCTCTTGCATCAGCTTACCAAAGGAAGAATAAATGGTTATAAGCTTGAGTCTGGGATTTGAGAGCAAACCAAACTGAAAATGGAGCTCTGACACTCAAAATTCAAGATCTAAAGCATTTTCTTCAAGCTCGTCAAGACCAAGTCAATGCACTGGTGACAACCTTCGAACAACAGGAGTAAGAATGGCTTCAAGTGGTTGATCATGCACGCCAAAACTATTAGGACCATCATTGCCATCTCACAGAGCAGATTCAGGTAGCTCAGTTGAAGGCTGAAAACATGATGAATGTAGCTTGATCCCTAACACATGATTCTTGCCCACTAAAGCCCATGAGTAAGACTTGTTGTATTTTTTAGACCATGTAACCAGGTAATATAATCATGTCAGACATTTTTTAATGTAATCATATGTAATCAGGACATTTTATTGCTTTAACGAAAGACATCATTGGTGGAGCTGCCCTTTAATCCAATTGTCTTTTTTTTAGCATTTGCAGGACTAACCTAATTTTTTTATTGTTTTATTCATTCATTTATCCTTATGATTGCACATTCACTCTCATTGCATCAAACATATACATGAACATATCATCAAAGCCTAATCTGATAATAACTTAAAGTGAAGGTGCTCTAAAACACTGAACCTATAGTTTGCCATCTGTATAACACTCGCAATCATCGAAAAGCGATGGAAAACGATCATTGCGCCCTCATTAAAGAACCCAAACTCATGTATAGAGATTCTCAAGAGCAATCACTCCATCAGAATGAGAAACTTTAAGCTCAGATTGCTGAACTAGCTAAGCTGCTTTCCTATATGTTGAAGGAAAAAGGACAGACAAGCACAATCGAGGTAGGAAAAGAATCGACTAATCCTGAAAACAATTTGAATAATGGTACTAAAGCCACCAATGCTCAAGAAGATGTATTACATGGGTAGCATCCTTCGGTAGCAAACATCCCACTAACATGGCCATTCATTTATATCAATCCAGCAATAGCATCCCATTTAATTCAAGGATTTCGAGGCATAGGCTCTTCACCAGTAAGGTTTATAATCCCAAACCTCGATGAGCAAATGAAGCAAGAGAAAGTAAAGAGGCCCTCAAAAAATGATAAAGACTTGGACAAGTATCAATCAATGGAAAAGCTCTTTCGAGCTATTGAAGGAAATAACAAATTTTGAATCGTAGATGCAAAATCATTGGGGTTGGTTTTGAGTCTCATTATCCTACCCAAGTTTAAAGTGTCTGATTTTAAAAAATACAATGAAACTACTGAACCCACTACCCATCTTCGCATGCACTATCAAAAAATGGTAGGGTATGAAGAGAACGAGAAACTACTAATCCATTGCTTCCAGGATAGTCTGACTGGGGCAACTCTCCGATGGTATATAGGGCTTGATCTTGTAAGAATTCAAAAATTGGTAGATTTGGCACGCGCATTCCTTGAACAATATATAAATATTTTTCTGATTAGGCTCTAGAATGCCTTTCCCTCATGAATATGGAGAAGAAATCTTTTAAGAGCTTTAGGCAATATGCTCAGAGATGGAGAGAGGAGGCAGCTCCCTCTAACTAAAAAAAATGATGGTCATGTTTGTTGGCATCCTATGAGCTCCTCATACCAAAGATTGGTAGGAAGCGCCAAGAAAAATTTTGCCAATATGGCTATATCGGGTGTAATAATTGAGAATGCCATCAAAAGTGATAGGATATCCATTGGGAAATCATTTGGATTGTCAAGAAAACAGTAAATAAAGGTAAAGAGAAAGAGGTGAATGTTGTTGGCAAAAATCATACTAGGTTTAATTAAAGTCTGCATCCAATACAACCTATGTACCTCCTAAACATGTTGAATGCAAGTCTTAATCCTTACTCCCCCGCACCACAATCAGTTCACACCACCGGGTTTACTCTAGCAATGAGCTTTGCACCATATCTTACTCAAAATACAACCTATAGTGCACAACCTCGTAACATGAAAAATGCAAGAGCTCTAAACAATCAATAAACAACCCAAGAAAATAAGCACTTTGAACCACTCCCTTACTCTTATAAAGAGATTTACTCTCGCTTATTGGTAGGTAAACTAGTGGCCTCAGTGTTCATAAACCCAGGATCACCATCGTACCCCAGATGGTATGGTGAGAATGCTTATTATTAATACCATGCTAGAGCCACAAGGTCATTCCATTGAGAACTGCACTTCATTTAAAAGAAAAATGCAGGGTCTATTAGAAAAAAGAATGGTCAAGATCGAACAAGGGCTTGGACCAAATGTTGGAGCCAATCTACTCCTTAATCATGCCAAATGAAGAGTGAATGTGATAATCGATGGGAATGGTTATTAGGTCAAAAGAGCCTTGGAGAAGTCAAAACCCCGATGAGCAAGGTTTGGCAAGCTTTCATGAAAGTTGGAATAGTAATAGATGATAAAAATTAAAGAAGGAATGACACTGAAACATCCTACTGCCACTGCGGTCAAGGACACAATTTGCAATATTGCCTATCATTCTTGGAAATGGTCCAAGATTGAGTTTTATAAGGAGTGGGATGAACGCGTCGATCAATTTATTAATGCCATAGATGAGGAGAGGCTTACCGATGATCGGATCTCAAGTTATCTGTCTCTTACGGGCATGAAAAAGAGAGCTAATGAAAGTTTTAAAGAGCATGCTTCGAGATGGATGGAGGAAGCTTCCCAAATTCAACCCTTATTGACAAAAAAAAAAGATGATTATTAGATTCATTGGCATATTGCAAGCTTCTTATTATGAAAAGGTAGCGTAAAGCTTCTCGAAGAGCTTCACGGATGTAGTTGTACTTTGTGGGATGATCGATGAGGTTATGAACAATGAATTGGGTAGAAAAATATCTAAAAAGACAAAGGGAAAAGAAAAATAAAGGCTAATCAGTAACCAAAACTCGGCACTAAAGCTAGTTCATCTTAAACTCGTGCTGAGTTAGACCTAAAGAGACTGGTCATTGAAAAAAACTGTGAGATTATAGAAAACATAGAGGAGGTCAGAACGCCAATGAATTTGGTTTGGCAAATCCTAGTGTAAGCTAAGCTACTTAATCTAGCCAAAAAGATAGAGAAAGAAATTGATGGCTTCTGTGATTTCCATAGTGTTTATGGCCATACTCTTCAAACATGTAAAGAGTTTCATGCTATGGTTCAAAGGATGATAAATGAGGGTAGCAACAAATTCTATGACGAAAAGCAAACCCCGTATACCGAGTCTGCAAATGTATCATTATTTGTCAACACTATAAAAGAGAAAAAAATCAATCTTCCTTACGGGGTTGGAAGGCCATTGATCTTGTACGATAATCGACTGAGAGTCAAAGTTACCCTTTTTCAACCCATGCGAAAGATGATCATTCAACTTCCATCTCCTTTCCCTTATAAAAAAGGTAAGACAGTTCCTTGGAACTATGAAAACAAAATCTTAATCATCGGAGAATCTAGTCAGCAAGCAGGAAGCATTGACCTTTTAGGGATAAGCCACCTAACCCAGAGTGGCTGATGTTACGCCCCGTGGCATTAAGAAGTAAAACTCAGTAATAGAATACTAGTCTCGCTCCTCAAGCACTAAAATTTGCAATCAAAAACTCATATTCGGTAGTTTTCAAAGAGCTAGTGAATAAGAAAGAAGTTACAGAATTCTTTAAGTTCATCAAACATAGCAATTAGTTGAACAAGCAATCTACCGAGATATTTATGTTGTCACTACTGTTGAATTTTAAAGCTTACAAAAATGCCCTTCTCAAAGTTTTAAATGAGGCCTATGTCCCTCCTAACATTTCTATAGGTCAATTGGATCGCTTAGTGAGCAACACCACTGTTGATAATTACATATCCATTAGCAATGATGAAATCCCGCACAAAGGAAGAGGAAACTACAAAGCCCTTCATATAACCACATATTGTAAAGGCACCACATTGCCTAAGGTACTTATTGATAATGGGTTAGCTTTAGCTTTAAATGTAATATGTATGTCATTCTTCAATAAGTTCCCCATTAACGCATCTCATATCCAGAATAGTTGTACAATTATGCAAGCATTCGAGGAAATTTGCCGAAATGTTGTAAGAAACATCACTATTCCACTTCAAATCAGCCCATATACTTACGAAGTTGACTTTCATGTGATGGACATTGCTCCATCATATAATTGCTTGTTGGGAAGACCTTGGATTCATTCTACTACAATAGTACCATCATCTTTGCACCAAAAGTTAAAATTCATCATGGAGAATAAAGTTGTCAGTATCATAATAGAAGAAGATATCATTGCTGCTACCTCAACTGATGCCCCATATCTCAAACTTGATGAAGATATCCTATAATCCTCTTTCTAATCCTTTGAGTTTGTAAATGCTACTTATGTTAAGGAAGGGTTGCCAATAGTTCAACCTCGCCTACCAGAGAGTGCTCGTATGGGTTTGAAGTTGACTATCAACAAAAATGCCCAGGTTGGAAAAGGATTCAAAAAACACTTACAATGGATTGCTAAAGGGTTAAAAGTTGTCAACCAGATCGATAAATGAGGGCTAGGATTCAAGCCCAATGTACAGCAAAAAGGAAACAAGCTCAAAAAAAGGGTGAGAAGAGGATGGCTCGTCTATCAGGATGAGACATGAAGGATGAGCTAGTGATATTCCCACTGCTTCAAGAAAGTTTTCTCCTAGGGGGACATGTAAATACCGGCTCCGCTAATGTTGTACTCATACTGAATAAGGCGTTCGAGGATTTCTTCATTAATGTGATTGATAAGTCAAAGATGTCAAATACAAGTCCAAAAACTGGTCTGTGCCCTCCAGGATTTATTCCGAGTGTTTAGACTGAGAATGAGATTCATGTACTATTCAAGTATATTTCAAAGTAATGCTATGAACAAATCCTACATGCTTTTGCCTAAAAACATTGTAGGATCCTTTATATGGGCATCTTTTATTAAGTGCTATCAATGAAAACGACTAAGCATTATGCATTTCATTCTTTATGTTCATAGTTCTTGTCAACCTTAAACCTTTCTTTACATATTGTTCAACCTGTATTGTTCTTTTTCATATTTTCAAGTACCCTAATGAAGGTGACATAAATATTCATACTAACATAACCCATATGTTCTATGCTGACCAGTGCCACCAAACTTTATCCACACTTGCACTCAAAAAAATAGAAACTACCTTACTCTGAGGCCCCTATCCCACCATGGTGCAATCAAGTAATCTTTTTATAAGTCGGCCAGCACCAAAAGGATTAATTACTCAAGAGAAATCTCCAAAAGCACTCAATAGAGAATTCATGTCATCAATATCAAAGCCAATTAACTAGAAAGACTTCTCTAATCTCATTTGTATTTCAAAATCTTTCACAATCTCATTAGTAACTCTCTTTCTTTGAATGAAAATATAATTACTTAATTTCTTGTAAAATCTTTTGGTAACCCTCCATTCCATGTTGCATCATGTTTATCATTTAATTAATAATGCTGATAAATAAACAAAACTGATAACATGATTGCCTAGCATTACTTGGAAAGATAGAACTTTGCAGGAGCTTTGTTTCTTGTCTGAATACTAAGAATGAACTCTTGAGACCATAATCGATCTTGCTCTAGGACCCCACATCTTAAAAATGTGCTCAAAACTTCTTCCCAATAAATAATCATGGACCTCTCATATCTTCAAAGAAAAGACAACCTTAACATTCAAAGCCTCTAGAAATATAAAGCAAAATTGACAAACCCTAGGCAAAAGGCCACCTTTCAAAGTTGAAGAAGGCCAAAACCAACCACTGGATAAGGCTTTTAAAGTTATTACCCTTACATCATTTAGACAAGCACTTGCATCCCCATGCATTATGTAGTATTTAACATCTTATAGGTACGAGCTCCTGTATATAGAAGTCAAATTTGTAAGGAACCTAAGGTATAATTTTTTGATTTTGAGAAACCTCGAAAAGCCTCAAGTAAGTATCTATGACCCTACGTGCTCATTGAAAATCACCCAAGAGGGGTATCTAAACTCATTTCCTTCTAGCCCTCAAAGAGCAGGACACTTTTCCTGACATACCACAAAGCCTACACAAGCTGGTGGCATTTACCTACCTCAATCCTCAAAGAGCAGGACACTTATTAAAGCCCACACAAGGTGGTGGCACCTACTTACCTTAGTCCTCAAAGAGCATGATGCTTATCAAGACAAAGCCCACACAAGCTGGTTCCACCTACTTGCCTTAGTCTTCAAAGAGCAGGATGTCTTTTCTTACTTACCTTAAAGCCCACATAAGTTAGTGCCACCTGTCTACCTTAGTTCACAAAGAGCTAGACGTTTTTCTTTACCTACATTAAAGCCCACGCAAGCTAGTGCCACTTGTCTAGCTTAGTCTATAAAGAGCTAGACATCTTTTCTTACCTACCTTAAGGCCCACACAAGCTGGTGGCACCTGTCTACCTTAGTCCACAAAAAGCTAGATGTTTTTCTTTACCTACCTCAAAGCGCACACAAGCTGGTGACATTTGTCTACCTTAGTCTACAAAGAGATGGATGTCTTTTTTTACCTACCTCAAAGCCCATATAAGTCGATGGCACCTGTTTAGGGGTAAACCCAAAAAATAACCTAGTAAGGAAGTCAAACCCTACAAAACACATCAAAATCTTTTTTTTTGCCAGTATATTTAACCCATCTTGACGTGATACTAAATAACTCTTTACTTTTCTGCAGGCACACGAAACCATCATCCTACTCGAACAAAATGGTGTCTATTTGTCTTTGCCCTATTTTTAATATTTAGCAACAGCCAAAGAGGGACAACTGTAGACACCTTATTTTGTCCGGCCCACTTTTGGCAGCCTAAGACTCAATTAAAGGATGATAAAATTAAAAATTAAAATAAAATTGAGGGACAATTATCAATGCCATGTCACTAGGTATTATTAGGCGACATAGTGCCAGGCAAAAATTTTTTTTGGGAAGGTCTAAAATGCCTATAGGCTGTATTAAAGGAAAATATAAAAATGAGGCATCACAGGCCACTTTTCATAGTGTCACCAAGGTCATTCAAATGAATACACATATCAATTTCCTATTGTTTGTAATCAAGTTAAGGTAACTCAAGAAGCCACAGGTATACATATGCTGTATTGGTGCATAAGTATTGATATGGGGCTTTTACATCGCCAAAAACTTAATTTTCACATCTAGTATCGATACAAAAGGGTTTGGTATCGATACTTAAGGTGTTATTGATACAGACCTTGGCAGTAGCTAAAGTTGTGATTTTTGGCAAAATGTATTGATACACAAGCATAAGTATCGATACAAATCCATGGAGTATTGATACATGCCTCTAAGTTTTGAGACTAGAAACATTTTTTGCTCTTAATATCGATACATAGCTTATTTTATCGATACTCATGGGTAAAAAGTACCTTGTGTATCGATACAACATGCTTTGTATCGACACACCAAGGCATTTTTGCCCAGTTCAGACTATTTTTTAGCCTTCAAAAATCTAAATATGTTTTTTGCACCAAGAAT
Organism: Adansonia grandidieri; assembly: GCA_038382065.1. NCBI lineage: Eukaryota > Viridiplantae > Streptophyta > Magnoliopsida > Malvales > Malvaceae > Adansonia > Adansonia grandidieri. The sequence goes on along the minus strand of JBBYHK010497745.1, from coordinate 6,328 downwards.
CCATCATAAAAATTACAAAACTTGACTATGGGCTTATGATCGGATTTAAACCAAATTTGAAAGCCCAAATAGCCAATGACAATGGTCACTTTCATAAAATATATGGATGTAAGAAGGTATGACAGGTATATCTCTAGCTGTAAGCTGTCACAGCCTTTCTACCTCCCTACTCAGCATGGCAGAGCTAAAAAGAAAAGAATCAATTAAGCATAGTAGTTGGAGATGTCCCTTGGTGCAGGAGAGAAAGATAAAAAAAATGCCCTTACTTTGTCTCCTAAAGGCATTGGCTGAGCAATGAATTTATAAGGGGACTTCCAGCTATCTTAAGAAAAAAAAAATTCAAAAAAAGCTCTTGCAATCTCAGAAAAGACTTCATCCATTCCCAAAAATCCTCCAGTAATCCCAAGTTCCAAAAGCTCACCAAAAACATTATTCCATTACCTTTCACCCTCAGCCATCCTACATTTTCATAGCTCTCTAAAACCACCACCAGAAAACCTTTAAAAACTCTATCTTTCACACACTTTCACCCTCAAAAACTTATTCATCATTTTCTTGCTAAGTAATAGTAAAAAGAGGGAAGAAACTGAGCTTAAAACCACTGCTTTAAGAAATAAGGAAAGTTCAAGCTTTTATTGGTATATTTTCTACCTTGTTCCATACATTTTATGTTTTGATCATCCACTTCTTTATAGTGAGCCTTTCATACTGCCATGACCCTCCTCAGACTCTCATGCATTATTGTAATCTTGGTTGTGGTAATCTTAAGATCTTGATGACCTTCTTGACACTTTGATGCTATTTGGATATATATAAACTCGTAATACTTCATTTTTATCATTACACAGCCTTTGTTCATGCATTTCTTGTCATGTTCCTTCCATATTCGCATATCCATTTCATATTTAAATGGTCACCTTAACATGCCTTATGTTTGTTCATACATTTTCTTATGTTTTAAGCAGTCTCATGAAATAAAAATACCGTCTTGATAACTTCAGCATTTGTTCCTTTGTTTAAACATGTTCATATCATCTCCATACACCTTATTTGTCATCTTCTTGCATTTTTGTCACCCATTTTCATGTCAAAATGTCATCTTTGTATGTTTGCATGTTTAAATCATGTTTATCATTGTATGCGCTATATTTTGTTTGTGACATCTCTGTTAAAATGCTTGCTTGTTTTCTGGAAACCTAATTTGCAGAAAAATCCTCAAGCTAAGTTCACGCTACCTCTGATAAATGAAGAATAGCATGGACTTAATGCTTTCATGAAATTGGTATTCCAATCTTAGGGATAAAACAAATATTTTAGCTCTGGATTCATGATGACACAAGTTTAAAGATGCTATTTTTCAAGCAAAAGAACCCTTTTTTGGTTGGGAAATACTAAAGCCTGATCTCAAGTTTAACACCTTTATGGCATGGTCAACAGGTTTGCTTCATTATCTCAAACTACTCCGAGATTATGGAATGAACACATGATGCTTGTGGCATTCTTTCCCTTGTGTTATGGACATTCGAACATCCACAATTTGAGTTCGACCCCCAAGGAACCCAAAAAAATCAAATAATTCCTTATTTTCATCTTGGCGATGCAGTAGTCTAAATTTTAAAAATCATTTTTGAACCATAAAATACTTTCTTTGATTTTTAAAATATTTTTCCCTTAAAGGGAATCAAATTACCTTTCTAACGGTGTGTCTATCCTTGAATCATCCCGGATGAGAGAGCTATGATTTTTTAAACCTTTGTTGTCTGAAACCCTTAGAACCAGCATGCAATATTCTGTTTGAATCATTTTCGCCCATCAAATGATTTTTATGAAATTTTTAAATATTTTTCTTACAAAGTTCACAAAATTCCTTTTCCGGAAAGGTATTATTAATGATCTAATGATTTCGGATAAGCCTGGAACAATTTTTTCAAAATCTATCATGACTTTTTACTTGTACATGCTGCCAGTGTCGAGATAGTTCTAACTTTAAAATTTAATTTTGCGTAGAAAGTAATTTTCTAAGATTTTTGAAATATTTTTACATTAAACCTTATCAACTTACCTTTCCAACTGTCCTTTGTTTACCCCTTGAAGCATTTGCATGCACTAGAAATAAATTCAGGAAAGAAGATGGCATAATGCTATCCCCTATTTTTTTAACTTAATTTCTAAATCTCATTTTATCGAAACATTCGAACATCTCAAAATCCGCCGATTGGTTCCCATACAGCACAAGCCTTTTAGACTTGGATCAAGGGTAAAATACAAATATGATTTCATACTAGATATCTCTTTTCCACCATATTAAAATTTTCACTAGTGGGGATACTTCAACTTAATCAAAAATTCAAAATTTCTCTTTATTCTTAAATATTTTCCTAGCTCTATCTTTGGGGATACTCTAACCCCACCTCTCTGATGGGATACTCCAACCCACTTTACTTCAAAAAAATCCAAGATTTTCTTTTAGATGCCTCAGACTGCTTTGATTAAAATCATCTTTGACCCTTTAAATTACCACTGAAACCAAACCAGTCCTAAAATTGTCATCCAGTTTTCTTCAATAATCGAAGGCAATTATGAGATACATTTTGATTGTCCTTTCTTTTTACGTTCTTTTGTTTGTGATTGTTTGTTCATGATATTATTATATTTCTCCTTTTCCGTCTTACTAACTCGTTTCTTTTTGTAATGATTATCGTGCATTCATGTTTAAAATTTGTTTTTTCAATAAAACTTACAGAACTATGTTCTGTGGTGGTATCTCTCCAGTGCCTAATACGAAACATCCAAAATTTTTAAAATCCAATCCAGGCATCATTTTCCTAAAAATCCCTATGTTCCTCACATCTCCAAAGAGCATTGGTAAGCTAATTTTCTTTTTAAAACATGGATCTAAATTTACAAAACTTCATGCATTAAAGGGGATTATATCTAAATAAAGACTAAATGAAACCAATTTAACTGAGACCAAAGTGAGACATAGTTAGTAGGTATCGATTTCGAGCATCGTGGGATGTTAATCATTTCCCGTGCGTAACCAATTCCCAAACCCAACCAACAAATCTCTAAACTTTGCAAACCTTGAAATCAATGTTTCAAATTTCGTGACTTGAAGTATTGTTTTCAATAGGCATCCGATCCTGCCTAGCCTAAAATGACCGGTGGCAACTCCAAGTTTATAGCCACTTCATGGTAGCCACCCGAGACTCGATTAGACGAGCGATTCACCCGACGATCTCCTCTCTTTCACATTATTATGCCTAATCCAAATCCTGATAATGGGATAACTCAAAGGCTCAACCACAACCAATCATCATTTATTTTAAATCAAGCATGCCATACCCTTCGGATCATCCGAAGTTTTAAAGGCGGGCACGTGGTGACAAAAAAGTTTAGTGCGATGGAATATGGCCAAAAAAGAGGTAGAAGTCGCAGCATACTTTTGTATATCTATGTTATTCCTATTATTTTTAAGAAAAATCAAGTAAATAAACGAAAAAAGGGTATCAAAAGGAACATTTTAGATGAAATTTCATAACTTTTTGGGTTTTTGTAAGGGGCAATGACGGTGGAGGGTTGCAGGATTCTAGGAATTATGACAGTTTATGCGTTGGGGATGAATGGGTGAGAGAGATAAGGATAGGGGGAGAAAAAGATTGATCGATAGAGAGAGAAAGAGCAATTCCAAGCTCATCCAGCAAGAGCCTAAAATAACCATTTGGCCCTTCCATCTGAATGGCAATTTCGAGCAAACATGGAATAGCTTTTTTTCTCCAAAATGCCCATTACCCGAAACATGAATATTAGAAGATTTAAGTCAACAATAGTATTGTTAACAAGAATAAAAAAGATAATGAGAGAGAATTTTCTCTCTCCTCTTGTTTGGCTTTGGGATGGCTGTAGAGGGTTTTGTGGTTTAGAATTAATGGAGGAGGAAAGGGAGACCAAGTTGAATAACATATCAGCAAATCAAAGAGTTTAGTGCTGTTGAAGATGACCAAAAAGGAGGTGGAAGCCACAACATACTTTTGTAGATCTATGTTATTCCGGTGATTTTTAAGAAAATCAAGTTGATAAACGAAAAGAGGGGATCGGAAGGAACATTTTAGGTGAAATTTCATAACTTTCTGGGTTTCGTAAGGCACGACGACAGTGGAAGGTTGCTGGATTCTGCGAATTAAGGCGGTTTTTTGTGTTAGGGATGAATGGGTGAAAGAGATACGGATAAGGAGAGAGAGAGAGATTGATCAGTAGAGAGAGAAAAAGAGGTTGAGAATGAAAAAACTAAATAAAGTATATATAATTATAAATAAATTATTTTTTATTAATATATTACTATATATAAATATATAAATCTTTTGTAATATATAAATAATCTATTATCTAAGTATTTAATATTTTCGTGAGAGTTTTTTATTTAGTATATAAATATTTTATATTTAAATATTTTATATAAAATATATTTATATTTTAAATAATATTATTTTAAATATTATTCTAAATAACATTTTTAAGTATTATTTATTAAAATATTTGTAAACAATAACTTTTATTAAAAATTTTTATAAAGAATTTTATCAATTTTATTTCTATAATTTATTAATAAATATAATTAATTTAAATTTATATAAATATTTAATAATAATATAAATAAAATCTTATTTAGTTAATTCAATGTCAATGATGTAATTTTATACTTATACCTATGTATTCTTCAACCTTATTTTACCCAATCAAACAATTTAATATTATTACTTATTTATTCAATTCAATCACTCAAATTATGTAATATTTATTATTTCTCTATTTCAATCCTATTTAATAGTTATTTTATTTTTTTTTTGGTTTTATTTCAGTTATCTAAACGTAACCTTAATAATTAAGAATTACTCTCCGAATTTTGAAATCATTGCCTAAGAATAGTTCAACTAAAAACGAAGGAATTCGGTACCAGATGGAACTTCCATTAATGGAGTCAACAGCTGAAATGCCAATTTTTTTTATTCCTGCAACGAGGATTTTATAAACGTTTCATTTCATCCAACTGTAACTCAACATGGATTTGTCAACTTGTAATTTGAAGTTTCTAGTTTGAGTGATCCAGGGACCCTGCCGGAGATGACCCAGCTACAATAGCTCACTCCTGGGTATACCCAGCAACAACTCATGGGTTGGGTCGAAAGCAAGGGCTAGGTAGACATATCCAACCCACTACTTCAATCTGTGGAATTCCCAACTCATTGGTCCAATACGGCTGAGAGCTTGGCCGACACCAGTTGCGGCTAGTTCTTTTGACCCATTAGAGCCTGCGGGAAGGGAGCCATTCAGAAATGGTGTTTTACGATACATCACATTCCTGATTAAGACAAGCTGATGAGCAATGAGTTCCCCCAATTTGTTAATACATGCATGCTACTAATTAGTAATTCTGAGAAATGCCCAATCTTAAATAGAAGCAACAAGAGCTCCAACTGAAGTCATTCTAGCAATTGAAGCAAATTCAAATGTCTGTTCACAATATATCCTTGGTAGCACGTGTAGCACCCTCAACCCACAGGCCACAGCCTAAACTGTAATTACAGGTTTTAACCTTCTAACCAACAATCCAGATCGTCATATGGCTTAGAATAAAAGCCTCAAATATAAACTTAATAGTCAAAATTAGTACAGCAACAGTAGTAAAACATGCTTACAGTTCCAGTTTCCAGAGCAACTCCAAAATACAAATTATGGGGAGATTGTTTGGGATCAAATACGCTCAAACTTGCATACCAATAAATCAAAAGCTTAATCTGTAAAAATTGAAAAAAAAAATTAATGAGACACAAAGCCCAACAAGTAAGACTTACTGTACATAGTTAAGGAAATGGCATTCAAATCTAGTAAGGAAAAGCTAAAAAGACCAATTGAGACATTTACATGATTTCTGAGTAGGGTATTCATAAGTTTCTGAACAAGACTAATCAAGAGACAACACTTATGATTCATGATCTAAACATTGTTGCCTAATATCCAATTCTTGGCAACAATTAAAATATTTGTTGGCTAAAAGTAATTTCAGGCAACGCCTTCTATTAACCACTGCGACAAACTATTAACTAAGATCAATTTTTTCTAGTGAGGGGCCTCGATGGTAAATATGAGTATAAAAAAAATAACTGAGTCAAATTCATAATCTGCCGTCTTTTTATTAATATCTCATTTTTATTTATAATTTTAAAAAGTTATGTTTATCATACAATTAAATATTTTATCTATTCATTTTCTTTGATATTCAAAAACTATAAATTAATAAATATATCTACCTAAAAAATAAATCTAAAAC
>JBBYHK010497684.1:0-14971 GCA_038382065.1 Adansonia grandidieri | reverse complement strand
ACTTTAATTCTAAAAATGGTAATAAAAGAAGTTTTTCTTATGAAACCAAAGCATCAATATCATTAATCCCAATAAGGGGAATGTGTTTATGGTGCCCAATCATGAAAAGAAAAGAGATTATTACATGAATTCATGTTTATCTCATTTGATAGATGAACTTTAATTCTAAAAATGGTAGAATAAGAAGTTTTTCTTATGAATGCAAAGCATCAATATCATTTATCCCAATGAGGAGAATGTGTTTATAGTGCCCAATAATGAGAAAAATGGAGATTATTATGTGAATCCGTGTTTGTATAAATTGATAGACAGACATTAATTCTAAAAATTGTAGAAATAGAAGTTTTTCTTATGAAGCCAAAGCATCAATATCATTTATACCAGTAAAGAGAATGTGTTTATGGTGCCCAATCTTGAAAATAAAGGAGATTATTATGTGAATCTGTGTTTGTCGAAATCAACAGATGAACATTAATTCTGAAAATGGTAGAAATAGAAGTTTTTCCTATGAAACGAAAGCATCAATATCATTTATCCCAACGAGAAGAACATGTTTATGGGGCCTAATCATGGAAAGAAAGAAAATTATTATGTGAATCCATGTTTATCCTAATTGAAGGATGAACTTCAATTGTAAAAAAGGTAATAAGAGAAGTTTTTCTATTAAAACCAAAGCATCAATATCATTAATCACAAAGAAGAGAATGTGTTTACAGTGCCCAATCATGAAAAGAAAGGAGATTACTATATGAATCCATGTTTATCTCAATTGAAAGATGAACTTCGACTCAAAAAATGATAGAATAAGAAGTTTTTCTTATGAAGGCAAAGCGTCAATAACATTTATCCCAATGAGGAGAATGTGTTTACAGTGCCTAATCATGAAAATAAATGAGAGTATTATGTGAATCCATGTCAGTCCTAATTGAAGGATGAACTTTAATTCTAAAAATGGTAGAAATAGATGTTTTTCTTATGTAGCCAAAGCATCAACATCATTTATCCCAATGAGCAGAATGTGCTTATGGTGCCCAATCATAAAAAGATTGGAAATTTTTATGTGAATCCATGTTTGTCTAAATCGATAGATGAGCATTAATTCTAGGAATGGTAGAAATGGAAGCTTTTCTTATGAAACCAAAGCATCAATATCATTTATCCCAATGAGGAGAATGCGTTGGTGCCCAATCATGAGAATAAAGGAGATTATAATGTGAATCCATGTTTGTCCAAATCGACAGACGAACTTTAATTCTAAAAATGGTTATAAGAGAAGTTTTTCTTATGAAACCAAAGCATCAATATCATTAATCCCAATGAGAAGAAAGTGTTTACGGTGCCCAATCATGAAAAGAAAGGAGATTTTTATGCGAATCCATGTTTATCTCAATTGAAAGATGAACTTCAATTCTAAAAATGGTAGAATAAGAATTTTTCTTATGAATGCAAAGCATCAATATATTGATCCCAATGAGGAGAATGTGTTTATGGTGCCTAAACATGAAAAGAAAGGAGATTATTATGTGAATCCATGTTAGTCCCAATTGAAAGATAAACTTCAATTCTAAAAATGGTAAAAATAGATGTTTCTCTTATGAAACTAAAGCATTAATATCATTTATCCCAACGAGAAGAATGTGTTTATGGTGTCCAATCATGAAAAGATTGGAAATTATTATTTCAATCAGTGTTTGTCTAAATCGATAGATAAACATTAATTCTAAAAATGGCAAAAATAGAAGTTTTTCTTATGAAACCAAAGCATCAATATCATTTATCCCAATGAGGCAAATGCATTTATGGAGCCCAATCATGAGAATAAAGGAGATTATAATGTGAATCCGTGTTTGTCCAAATCGACAGACGAATGTTAATTCTGAAAAAGGTGGAAATAGAAGTTTTTCTTATGAAACCAAGGCATCAATATCATTTATCCCAACAAGGAGAATATGTTTATGGGGCCTAATCATGGAAAGAAAGGAGATTATTATGTGAATCCATGTTTTTCCTAATTAAAAGACGAACTTTAATTCTAAAAATGGTAATAAGAGAAGTTTTTCTTATGAAACCAAAGCATCAATATCATTAATCCTAATAAGGAGAATGTGTTTATGGTGCCCAATCATGAAAAGAAAAAAGATTATTATATGAATCCATATTTATCTCATTTGATAGGTGAACTTCAATTCTAAAAATGGTAGAATAAGTAGTTTTTCTTATGAATGCAAAGCATCAACATCATTTATCCCAATGAGGAGAATGTGTTTATAGTGCCCAATAATGACAAGAATGGAGATTATTATGTGAATACATGTTTGTCTAAATCGATAGAGAAACATTAATTCTAAAAATGGTAGAAAATAGAAGTTTTTCTTATGAAGCCAAAGCATCAATGTGGAGAATGTGTTTATAGTGCCCAATAATGAGAACAATGGAGATTATTATGTGAATTCGTGTTTGTCTATATTGATAGATAAACATTAATTCTAAAAATTGTAGAAATAAAAGTTTTCTTATGAAACCAAAGCATCAATATCATTTATACCAGTAAGGACAATGTGTTTATGGTGCCCAATCTTGAAAATAGAGGAGATTATTATGTGAATCCGTGTTTGTCAAAATCGACCGACGAATGTTAATTTTAAAAATGGTAGAAATAGAAGTTTTTCTTATGAAACCAAAGCATAAATATCATTTATCCCAATGACGAGAATGTGTTTATGGGGCCTAATCATGGAAAGAAAGAAGATTATTATGTGAATCCATATTTATCCCAATTGAAAGATGAACTTCAATTCTAAAAATGGTAATAAGAGAAGTTTTTCTATTGAAACCAAAGCATCAATATCATTAATTGCAATGAAGAGAATATGTTTACGGTGCCCAATCATGAAAAGAAAGGAGATTACTATATGAATCCATGTTTATCTCAAATGAAAGATGAACTTTGATTCTGAAAATGGTAGAATAAGAAGTTTTTCTTTTGAATCCAAAGCGTCAATATCATTTATCCTAATGAGCAGAATGTGTTTATGGTGCCCAATCATGAAAAGAAAAGAGATTTTATGTGAATCCATGTTAATCCTAATTGAAAAATGAACTTTAATTCTAAAAATGGTAGAAATAGAAGTTTTTATTATGAAGCCAAAGCATCAATATCATTTATCCTAACGAGCAGAATGTGTTTATGGTGCCCAATCATGAAAGAATTAGATATTTTTATGTGAATCCATGTTTGTCTAAATCGATAGATGAACATTAATTCTAAAAATAATAGAAATAGAAGCTTTTCTTATGAAACCAAAGCATCAATATCATTTATCCCAATGAGGAGAATGCATTTACGATGCCCAATCGTGAGAATAAAGGAGACTATAATATGAATCCATGTTTGTCCGAATTGACAGATGAACTTTAATTCTAAAAATAGTAGAAATAGAAGTTTTTCTTCTGATATCGAAGCATCAATATCATTTATCCCAATGAGGAGATTGTCTTTGCAGTGCCCAATCATGAAAAGAAAGGAGATTATTATTTGAATCCATGTTTATCCCAATTAAAAGAGGTTTGAACTTCAATTCTAAAAATTGTAATAAGAGAAGCTTTTCTTATGAAGCCAAAGCATCAATATCATTAATACCAATGAGCAGAATGTGTTTATGGTGCCCAATCACGAAAAGAAAGGGGATTATTATGTGAATCTGTGTTTGTCCAAATCGATAGACGTACATTAATTCAATATCATTTATCCGAGGGAGGAGAATGTGTTTATGGTGCCCCAAACATACAAAGAAAAGAGATTATTATGTGAATCCATGTCAACCCCAATTGAAAGACAAACTTCAATTCTAAAAATGGTAGAAAGAGAAGTTTTTCTTATGAAGCCAAAGCATCAATATCATTTATCCCAATGAGGAGAATGTGTTTATGGTGCCCAATGATGAAAAGAATGGAGACTGTTATGTGAATCCATGTTTGTCTTAATCGATAGATAAACATTAATTATAAAAATGGTAGAAATAGAAGTGTTTTTCATGAAGCCAAAGCATCAATATCATTTATCCCAGTAAGGAGAATGTGTTTATAGTGCCTAATCTTGAAAATAGAGGAGATTATTATGTGAATCCGTATTTGTCGAAATCGACAGACGAACATTGATTCTAAAAATGGTTGAAATCGAAGTTTCTCTTATGAAACCAAAGATCAATATCATTTATCCCAACGAGGAGATTGTATTTATGGTGCCCAATTATGAAAAGAATGGAGCTTATTATGCGAATTTGTGTTTGCTTAAATCGATAGATGACCATTAATTCTAAAAATGGCAGAAATAGATGTTTTTCTTATGAAGCCAAAGCATCAATATCATTTATCTCAATGAGGATAATGCATTTATGGTGCCCAATCATTAAAATAAAGGAGATTATAATGTGAATCTATATTTGTCTAAATTGACAAATAGACATTAATTCTAAAAATGGTAGAAATATAAGTTTTTCTTATGAAACCAAAGCATCAGTATCATTTATCCCAAGGAGAAGATTGTGTTTATGGTACCCAATCATGAAAAAAAAGGATATTATTTTTTGAATCCATGTTTTTTCCAACTGAAAGACGTTCGAACATCAGTTCTAAAAATTATAATAAGAGAAGTTTTTCTTATGAAACCAAAGCATCAATATCATTTATCCCAACGAGGAGAATGTGTTTATGGTGCCCAATCATGAAAAGATTGGAAATTATTATGTGAATCCGTGTTTGTCTAAATCGATAGATAAACATTAATTCTAAAATTGGTAGAAATAGAAGGTTTTTTTATGAAGCCAAAGCATCAATACCATTTATCTCAATGAAGATAATGCATTTATGGTGCCCAATCTAGGAAATAGAGGAGATTAATGTGTGAATCCATGTTTGTCGAAATCGACAGACGAACGTTGATTGTAAAAATGGTAGAAATAGAAGTTTTTCTTATGAAACCAAAACATCAATATCATTTATCCCAATAAGGGGAATGTGTTTATGGGGCCTAATCATGGAAAGAAGGAAGATTATTATGTGAATCCATGTTTATCCCAATTAAAAGACGAACTTCAATTCTAAAAATGGTAATAAGAGAAGTTTTTCTATTGAAACCAAAGCATCAATATCATTAATCGCAATGAGGAGAATGTGTTTGTGCTGCCTAATCGTGAAAAAAAAGGAGATTACCATATGAATCAATGTTTATCTCAATTGAAAGATGAACTTCAATTCTAAAAATGATAGAGCAAGAAGTTTTTCTTATGTATGGAAAGCGTCAATATCATTTATTCCAATGAGAATAATGTGTTTATGGTGCCCAATCATGAAAAGAAAGGAAATTGTTATGTGAATCCATGTCACTCTTAATTGAAAGATGAACTTCAATTCTAAAAATGGCCGAAATAGATGTTTTTCTTACGAAACCAAAGCATCAATATCATTTATCCTAATGAGGAGAACGTGTTTATGGTGCCTAATAATGAAAAGATTCGAAATTATTATGTGAATCCATGTTTGTCTAAATCGATAGATGAATATTAATTCTAAAAATGGTAGAAATGGAAGCTTTTCTTATGAAACCAAAGCATCAATATCATTTATCCCAATGAGGAGAATGCATTTACTGTGCCCAATCATGAGAATAAAGGAGATTATAATGTGAATCCGTGTTTGTTAAAATCGACAAACGAACATTAATTCTAAAAATGGCAGAAATAGAAGTTTTTCTTTTGAAACCAAAGTATCAATATCATTTATCTTGATGAGAAGATTGTGTTTACGGTGCCCAATCATGAAAAGAAAGGAGATTATTATTTGAATCCATGTTTATCCCACTTGAAAGATGTTCGAACTTCAATTCTAAAAATTATAATAAGAGAAGTTTTCCTTATGAAGCCAAAGCATCATCATCATTAATACCAATGAGCAGAATGTGTTTATGGCGACTAATCACGAAAAGAAAGGGGATTATTATGTGAATCTGTGTTTGTCCAAATCGATAGATGTACATTAATTCAATATCATTTATCCGAGTGAGGAGAATGTGTTTATGGTGCCCAATCATATAAAAAAAGAGATTATTATGTGAATCCAGGTCAATCCCAATTGAAAGACAAACTTTAATTCTAAGAATGGTAGAAAGTGAAGTTTTTCTTATGAAGCCAAAGCGTCAATATCATTTATCGAAATAAGGAGAATATGTTTATGGCACCAAATAATGAAAAGAATGGAGATTATTATGTGAATCTGTGTTTGTCTAAATCGATAGATGAACATTAATTCTAAAAATAGTTGAAATAGAAGTTTTTCTTATGAAGCCAAACCATCAATATCATTTATCTCAGTACGGAGAATGTGTATATGGTGCCCAATCTTGAAAATAGAGGAGATTATTATGCCAATCTGTGTTTGTCGAAATCGATAGACAAACATTAATTCTAAAAATGGTAGAAATAGAAGTTTTTCTTATGAAACCAAAGCATCAATATCATTTATCCCAATGAGGAGAATGCGTTTATAGGGCCTAATCATGGAAAGAAAGGAGATTATTATGTGAATCCTTGCTTATCCCAATTGAAAGATGAACTTTAATCCTAAAAATTGTAAAAAGAGAAGTTTTTCTTATGAAACCAAAGCATCAATATCATTAATCCCAAAGAGGAGAATGTGTTTATGGTGTTCAACCATGAAAAGAAAGGAGATTATTATGTGAATCCATGTTTATCTCATTTGATAGACGAATTTTAAATTCTAAAAATGGTAGAATAAGAAGTTTTTCTTATGAATGCAAAGCATCAATATCATTTATCCCAATGAAGAGAATGTGTTTATGGTGCCCAATAATGAAAAGAATGGAGATTATTATGTGAATCCATGTTTGTCTAAATCGATAGATAAACATTAATTCTAAAAAAGGTAGAAATAGAAGTTTTTCTTATGAAGCCAAAGCGTCAATATCATTTATCCCAATGAGAAGAATGAGTTTATGGTGCCAATCTTGAAAATAGCAGAGATTATTATGTGAGTCCGTGTTTGTCAAAATCGACAGACGAATATTAATTATGAAAATGGTAGAAATAGAAGTTTTTCTTATGAAACTAAAGCATCAATATCATTTATCCCAACGAAGAAAATGTGTTTATGGGGCTTAATCATGGAAAGAAAGGAGCTTATTATATGAATCCATGTTTATCTTAATTGAAAGATGAACTTTGATTCTAAAAATGGTAGAATAAGAAGTTTTTCTTATGAATACAAGGCATCAATATCATTTATCCCAGTGAGAAGAATGTGTTTATGGTGCCCAATCATGAAAAGAAAGGAGATTATTATATGAATCCATGTTTATCTTAATTGAAGATGAACATCAATTCTAAAAATGGTAGAATAAGAAATTTTTCTTGTGAATGCAAAGCATCAATATCATTTATCCCAGTGAGGAACATGTGTTTATGGTGCCCAATAATGAAAAGAATGGAGATTATTATGTGAATTTGTGTTTGTCTTAATCGATAGATGAACATTAATTCTAAAAATGGTTGAAATAGAAGTTTTTCTTATGAAGCCAAAGCATTATATCATTTATCCCAGTAAGGAGAATGTGTTTATGGTGCCCAATCTTGAAAATAGAGGAGATTATTATGTGAACTCGTGTTTGTCAAAATCAATAGACGAACATTAATTCTAAAAATAGTAGAAATAGAAGTTTTTCTTATGAAACCAAAGCATCAATATCATTTATCCCAATGAGGAGAATGTGTTTATGGGGCCTAATATGGAAAAAAAGAAGATTATTATGTGAATCCTTGTTTATCCTAATCAAAAGACAAACTTCAACTCTAAAAATGGTAATAAGAGAAGTTTTTCTATTGAAACCAAAGCATCAATATCCCAATGCGAAGAATGTGTATGCGGTGCCCAATCATGAAAAGAAAGGAGATTATTATATGAATCCATGTTTATCTTAATAGAAAGACAAACTTCGATTCTAAAAATGGTAGAATAAGAAGTTTTTCTTATGAATGCAAAGCGTCTTTATCATTTATCCCAATGAGGAGAATGTGTTTATTGTGCCCAATCATGAAAAGAAAGGAGATTATTATGTGAATCCATGTCAGTCCCAATTGAAAGATGAACTTTAATTCTAAAAATGGTAGAGATAGGTGTTTTTCTTATGTACCAAACCATCAATATCATTTATCCCAATGAAGAGATTATGTTTGCAATGCCTAATCATGAAAAGAAAGAAGATTATTAATTGAATCCATGTTTATCTCAATTGAAAGAGGTTTGAACTTCAATTCTAAAAATTGTAATAAGAGAAGTTTTTCTTATGAAGCCAGAGCATCAATATCATTAATACCAATGAGCAGAATGTGTTTACGGTGCCCAATCATGAAAAGAAAGGGGATTATTATGTGAATCTGTGTTTGTCCAAATCGATAGACGTACATTAATTCAATATCATTTATCCGAGGGGGGAGAATGTGTTTATGGTGCCCAATCATGTAAGGAAAGGAGATTATTATGTGAATCCATGTCAATCCCAACTAAAAGACGAACTTCAATTCTAAAAATAGTAGAAAGAGAAGTTTTTCTTATGAAACCAAAGCATCAATATAATTATCCCAACGAGAAGAATGTGTTTATGGGCCTAATCATGGAAAGAAAGAAGATTATTAAGTGAATCCTTGTTTATCCCAATCGAAAGATGAACTTTAACTGTAAAAATGGTAATAAGAGAAGTTTTTCTATTAAAACCAAAGCATCAATATCCCAATAAGGAGAATGTGTATACGGTGCCCAATCATGAAAAGAAAAGAGATTATTATATGAATCCATGTTTATCTTAATAGAAAGATGAACTCTGATTCTAAAAATGGTAGAATAAGAAGTTTTTCTTATGAATGCAAAACATCTTTATCATTTATCCCAATGAGGAGAATGTGTTTATTGTACCCAATCATGAAAAGAAAGGAGATTATTATGTGAATCCATGTCAGTCCCAATTGAAAGATGAACATTAATTCTAAAAATGGTAGAAATAGATGTTTTTCTTAAGATACCAAAGCATCAATATCATTTATCCCAATGGGGAGATTGTGTTTGCGGTGCCCAGTCATGAAAAGAAAGGAGATTATTATTTGAATCCATGTTTATCCTAATTGAAAGAGTTTCGAACTTCAATTCTAAAAATTGTAATAAGAGAAGTTTTTATTATGAAGCCAAAGCATCAATATCATTAATACCAATGAGTAGAATGTGTTTATGGTGCCCAATCATGAAAAGAAAGGGGATTATTATGTGAATTTGTGTTTGTCCAAATCGATAGACGTACATTAATTCAATATCATTTATCCGAGGGAGGAAAATGTGTTTATGGTGCCCAATCATGTAAAGAAAGGAGATTATTATGTGAATCCATGTTAATCCCAATTGAAAGGCGAACTTCAATTCTAAAAATGGTAGAAAGAGAAGTTTTTCTTTTGAAGCCAGAGCATCAATATCGTTTATCCCAATAAGCAGAATGTGTTTATGGTGCCCAATAATGAAAAGAATGGAGATTATTATGTGAATCCATGTTTGTCTTAATCGATAGATAAACATTAATTATAAAAATGGTAGAAATTGAAGTGTTTTTTATGAAGCCAAAGCATCAATATCATTTATCCCAGTAAGGAGAATGTGTTTATGGTACCTAATCCTGAAAGTAGAGGAGATTATTATGTGAATCCATGTTTGTTGAATTTGACAGACGAACATTAATTCTAAAAATGGTAGAAATTGAAGTTTCTCTTATGAAACCAAAGCATCAATATCATTTATCCCAACGAGGAGATTGTGTTTATGGTGCCCAATCATGAAAAGAATGGAGCTTATTATGTGAATTTGTGTTTGCCTAAATCGATAGATGACCATTAATTCTAAAAATGGTAGAAATAGTGTTTTTCTTATGAAACTAAAGCATCAATATCATTTATCCCAATGAGGATAATGCATTTATGGTGCCCAATCATTAAAATAAAGGAGATTATAATGTGAATCCGTATTTGTCCAAATCGATAAACAAACATTAATTCTAAAAATGATAGAAATATAAGTTTTTCTTATGAAGCCAAAGCATTAATATCATTTATCCCGATGAGGAGATTGTGTTTACGGTGCCCAATCATGAAAAGAAGGGATATTATTTTTCAAATCTATGTTTTTTCTAACAGAAAGACTGTAATAAGAGAAGTTTTTCTTATGAAACCAAAGCATCAATATCATTTATCCGAGTGAGGAGAATGTGTTTTGGTGCCCAATCATGTAAAGAAAGGAGATTGTTATGTGAATCTATGTCAATCCCAATTGAAAGAAGAACTTTAATTCTAAAAATGGTAGAAAGAGAAGTTTTTCTTATGAAGCCAAAGCGTTAATATCATTTATCTGAATGAGGAGAATGTGTTTATGGTGCCCAATAATGAAAGGAATGGAGATTATTATGTGAATCTGTGTTTGTCTAAATCGATAGATGAATATTAATTCTAAAAAATGGTTGAAATAAAAGTTTTTCTTATGAAGCCAAACCATCAATATCATTTATCCCAATAAGGAGAATGTGTTTATGGTGCCCAATTTTGAAAATAGAGGAGATTATTATGCCAATCTGTGTTTGTCAAAATTGATAGACAAACATTAATTCTAAAAATGGTAGAAATAGAAGTTTTTCTTATGAAACCAAAGCATCAATATCATTTATCCTAACGAGGAGAATGTGTTTATGGTGCCCAATCATGTAAAGAAAGAAGATTATTATGTGAATCCGTATCAATCCCAACTGAAAGAAGAACTTCAATTCTAAAAATGCTAGAAATAGATGTTTTTCTTATGAAGCCAAAGCAACAATATCATTTATCCCAGTAAGGAGAATGTGTTTATGGTGCCCAATCTTGAAAATAGAGGAGATTATTATGTGAATCCGTGTTCATCCAAATCGATAGATAAACATTAATTCTGAAAATGGTAGAAATAGAAGTTTTTCTTATGAAGCCAAAGCATCAATATCATTTATCCTAGTAAGGATAATGTGTTTATGGTGCCCAATCTTGAAAAAAGAGGAGATTATTATGCGAATCCGTGTTTGTCGAAATTGATAGATGAACATTAATTCTAAAAATGGTAGAAATAGAAGTTTTTCCAAAGCATCAATATCATTTATCCTAACGAGGAGAACGTGTTTATGGGGCCTAATTATGGAAAGGAGGTTATTATGTGAATCCATGTTTATCCCAATTGAAAGATGAACTTCAATTCTAAAAATGGTAATAATAGAAGTTTTTCCTATGAAGCCAAAGCATCAATATCATTAATACCAATGAGCAGAATGTGTTTATGTGGCCCAATCATGAAAAGAAAGGAAAGTATTATGTAAATATGTGTTTGTCAAAATCGATAGACGTACATTAATTTAATATCATTTATCTGAGTGAGGAAAATATGTTTATGGTGCCCAATCATGTAAAGAAAGGAGATTATTTTGTGAATCCATTTTAATCCCAATTGAAAGACAAACTTCAAATCTAAAAATGGTAGAAAGAGAAGTTTTTTTTTAGGAAGCCAAAGTGTCAATATCATTATCCCAATGAGAAGAATGAGTTTATGGTGCCCAGTAATGAAAAGAATGGACATTATTATGTGAATCCATGTTTATCTAAATCGATAGATAAACATTAATTCTAAAAATGGTAGAAATAGGAGTTTTTCTTATGAAGCCAAAACATCAATATCATTTATCGTAGTAAGGAGAATGAATTTATGGTGCCCAATCTTGAAAATAAAGGAGATTATTATGTGAATCCGTGTTTGTCGAAATTGGCAGACAAACATTAATTCTAAACGTGGTAGAAATAAAAGTTTTTCTTATGAAACCAAAGCATCAATATCATTTATCCCAACAAGGAGAATGTGTTTATGGGGCCTAATCATGGAAAGAAAGGAGATTATTATGTGAATCCATGTTTATCCCAATTGAAAGGCGAACTTCAATTCTAAAAATGGTAATAAGAAGTTTTTCTGATGAAACCAAAGCATCAATATCATTAATCCCAATGAGGAGAATGTGTTTATGGTGCCCAATCATGAAAATAAAGGAGATTATTATATGAATCAATGTCAGTCCTAATTGAAAAATGAACTTCAATTCTAAAAATGGTAGAAATAGATATTTTTCTTATGAAACCAAAGCGTCAATATCATTTATCCCAATGAGGAGAATGTTTTTATGGTGCCCAATCATGAAAAGATTGGAAATTATTATGTGAATCCGTGTTTGTCAAAATAAATGAGCTTCAATTCTAAAAATGGTAGAAATAGAAGTTTTTCTTATGAAACCAAAGCATCAATATCATCTATCCCACTAAGAAGAATGTATTTATGGTGCCTGATAATGAAAAGAAAGGAGATTATTATTTGAATCCATGTTTATCTTAATTGAAAGACGAACTTTAATTCTAAATTTGGTAGAGTAAGAAGCTTTTCTTATGAATGGAAAGCATCAATATCATTTATCCCAACGAGGAGAATGTGTTTATGGTGTCCCATCATGAAAATAAAAGAGATTATTATATGAATCCATGTCAGTCTCAATTGAAAGATGAACTTCAATTCTAAAAATGGTAGAAATAGATGCTTTTCTTATGAAACCAAAGCATCAATATTATTTATCCCAATAAGGAGAATGTTTTTATGGTACCCAATCATGAAAAGATTAGAAATTTTTATGTGAATCTGTGTTTGTCTAAATCGATAGATGAACTTCAATTCTAAAAATGGTAGAAATAGAAATTTTCTTATGAAACCAAAGCATCAATATCATCTATCCCACTAAGGAGAATATGTTTATGGTGCCCAATCATGACAAGAAATGAATTATTATGTGAATCCATGTTTATCTTAATTGAAAGATGAACTACAATTCTAAAAATGGTAGGAAGAGAAGTTTTTCTTATGAATACAAAGCATCAATATCATTTATCCCAATAAGGAAAATGTATTTACGGTGCCCGATCATGAAAATAATGGAGATTATTTTGTGAGTCCATGTTTGTCCAAATAAACAGATGAACATTAATTCAAAAAATGGTAGAAATAGATGTTTTTCTTATGAAACCAAAGCTTCAGTATCATTTATCCCATGGGGCGAATGTGTTTATTGTGCCCAATCATGAAAATAATGGAGACTATTGTGTGAATCCATGTTTGTTCATATCGATAGACGAACATTAATTGTAAAAATAGTAGAAATAGAAGTTTTTTTAAACCAAAACATCAATATAATTTATCCCAATGAGGAGATTGTGTTTATGGTGCGCAATCATGAAAATAAAGAAGATTATTATATGAATCCAGGTTTATCCCAATTGAAAGACGAACTTTAATTCTAAAAATGGTAGGAAGAGAAGTTTTTCTCATGAAACCAAAGCATCAATATCATTTATCCCAATGAGAAGAATGTGTTTATGGCACCCAATCATGAAAATAAAGGAGATTATTATGTTAATCCGTGTTTGTGCAAATCGATAGATGAACATTAATTATAAAAATGGTAGAAATAGAAGTTTTTCGTATGAAACCAAAGCATCAATATTATTTATCCCAGCAAGGAGAATGTGTTCATGGTGCCCAATCAAGAGAAAAAAAAGGAGATTATTATGTGGATCTCTGTTTATCTCAATCGAAAGATGAACTTTAATTCTAAAAATGGTAGAAAGAGAAGTTTTTCTTATGAATACATATCATTTATTCCAATGAGGAGAATGTGTTTATCGTGCCCAATCATGAAAAAAAAAGGAGATTATTATGTGAATCCATATTTATCTCAATTGAAAGATGAACTTTAATTCTAAAAATGGTAATAAGAAAAGTTTTTCTTACGAAAGCAAAGCATCAATATCATCCATCCTAGTAAGGAAATTGTGTTTATGGTGCCCAATCACAAAGAAAAAGGAGATTATTATGTGAATCTAGGTTTATCCCAATTGTAAGACGAACTTCAATTCTAAAAATGGTAGAAAGAGAAATTTTTCTTAAGAAACCAAACCATCAATATCATGAAACCAATGGGGAGAATGTGTTTATGGTGACCAATCATGAAAATAAAGGAGATTATTATGTCAACTCGTACTTGTTTAAAATGATAGATGAATATTAATTCTAAAAATGGTAGAATAGAAGTTTTTCATATGAAACCAAAGCATCAATATCATTTATCTTAATGAGGAGAATGTGTTTATGGTGCCCAATCATGAAAAGAAAGCAGATTATTATGTGAATCCATGTTTATCCCAATTGAAAGACAAACTTCAATTCTAAAAATGGTAATAAAAAAAGTTTTTCTTATGAAACCAAAGCAACAGTATCATTAATCCTAATGAGGAGAATGTGTTTATGGTGCCCGATCATGAAAAGAAAGGAGATTATTATGTGAATCCATGTTTATCCCAATTGAAAGATGAACTACAATTCTAAAAATGGTAGAAAGAGAAGTTTTTCTTATGAAACCAAAGCTTCAATATCATTTATCTAATGCGAACCTACGGATGAAAACACAAACTAAAACCCAATTGGATGGAATTAGAACCTTAGGATCGTTTTTAAAGTCAAGCAACTTGGCCCTAATCAAACCTGCTGATTAGAACCAAAGTTATAACAGTTTTGATCACCACAAGTTAACCTGATAAGATCAAATTGAGTTCTTAATTAAAGAACAAAGAAGAAGTTCTCACAAAGTGAAAAAACTCTCAAGTATTTTTTTTCTCTTCCAAATTTGCTGAGTTACATGAATAAGACTCCCTTATATAGGCCAAAAATCTGTAGAGCCCTAACTAAAAAAGGAAATCCTAATCAATAAGGAAAAGTTTATTCCTAATCCTAATCTAATTAGGACTTATCTAAACAACTTAAAATC
>JBBYHK010497673.1:0-14973 GCA_038382065.1 Adansonia grandidieri | reverse complement strand
TTTTTCAAGAAAATTTTCTCCTCTCTCTACCTTTGTTGTGTATACATTGCAAGCTCAAACTAGCTAAGATTTCATAGTCGAGAACTTTGCTTTGATTCCATTTAGATGGAGGAGCTGTTGGTCAAAATGTCCACTAATTTTAATTTTGTTCTTAATTTTGGGTAGAACAGCATAGTAATGGAATTTTGAGTCGGTTAAGCATTTTGGATGCAGAGACATTTACGTTTGTGTTATTGCAAAGGCCTATTTATTTCAGAAGATTTAATTAAAAATATTATGCTTTAAAATATAAGGTCACATAAAAGAGTGATAACTGTTTATAAAATAAATCGTGACTTAATCTTAGAGCCAAAACTTAATTATTTTTCAATTATATAATATATTATTTTTATGTATTATATAATTTATTTCATATTAAAAATAAATATATAAATTGTTATGATGTAAATTAGTTCTGTTTAAGGTTGGTTATCTGTTCAACTCCAAAGGCTTACTCGATATTTGAAAGAGTTTAGACAAAAATATTAGGTCCGAAAAATAGGTTTGGACAAAAAAAATTAAGCTTGATTAAAAAATGGGCTGAGCTTGGGGTCCAACTTTCAAAGCCCAAACCCAGCCCGGTCTGACCCATTTTACTACTACATTATATATATATTTATTTTATATTTTATGTATTATGTAATTTTTATCATATAAACAATATATACAATATCATAGTGTAAACTTTAAAAATTAAGTTAAATTATTTATATTTATAAATTTAATAAAAGAAAATTATTAAATTAATAAAGATTAAAATTTTAAAAAATATATTTTTTAAAAAAATTATAAAAAAATAATATCGGCATGCCTAAACGGGCTTAGACTATCTATTTAAAAATATAGGCGGGCTTGGGCAAAATTCGAGGCCCATATTTCAGGCCGAGCCAAGCTTGAGCAAACATATTTAATGTTAATACCATACTCAAACCCGGTCTAAATTCGGTTCGACCCGACCTATGAGCAGGTCTAATGTAAACATTAATAAAATTATTAAGTTACTAATATTTCAAAATTAAATAAAAAGTAAACTATTTAAGATTAAATTTAAAAAAGTAATTTCAAAAAAATTTATAAAAGAAGTAGTATAAGAAAATCCAAACGGCTTAGATTATCATTTATAAATATAAAGAAACTTAAATAAAATTTAAAACTTATATTTTAAATCAAAATAAAATTAAATAAATATTAACAATGTTAATATTATATTTAAATTTGAAAGATTGGTTAGCCTATTAACCTCTCCAGTTGGGCAATAATGATAAGCTTCTAAAGTCGCTAAAAGATAATAAAAGTTTCTTAATGTTCATTTTGTACTTTTAATTAATATCTTAACTGGTTCGATATTCATTTAATAAAATTAAATTAATTTTATATATTTATATAATTTTATATGGTTAACATTTTAATAAATTGATAGTGGGATTAGTAATATAATTTTACTTGTCTTGCACGTAAAATTTTGACTTCATTCGATATCTTTATTATATCGATGAAAAATATTATTTTTTTAATATATATATTCAATAATTAAAAGTTTTTTACTTTGGATAAATAGATAAA
Organism: Adansonia grandidieri; assembly: GCA_038382065.1. Classification (NCBI taxonomy): domain Eukaryota; kingdom Viridiplantae; phylum Streptophyta; class Magnoliopsida; order Malvales; family Malvaceae; genus Adansonia; species Adansonia grandidieri. The sequence goes on along the minus strand of JBBYHK010497673.1, from coordinate 13,371 downwards.
TATTTTTAATTTATTCAAAATTCGATGTATATGATCTGCGTAAATAGAATATAAAATACAATGGTTGAATTAAATAAATTAGATTATACAAAAATTTTTGAAATGTGTAAAACTAATTTAATCTAACACTACATAATTTTATAATTTTGAACAAAATATAATTACATGATATGAAAAAAAATTAAAATATAATATAAATATATGAATATAATAGACATATGAAAATATATTAATATAACGTAAAATGCATAAGATTATGAGATTTAACTGAATGACCTTAGGTGCGATGGATTCAAGTAAAGCTTTTTGTCTGATTTGAAGGGTAAAGATAGCAATAGATAATGCGGATTACGATATGTGCAATTATTCGATCAATTTTTTGCGGATTCGGATAGTGTTAATTTGGATAATATTTGGATTCGAATATTATAGTTACTATCTGCAGCGGATTTGAAGTATATGCAAATATAAATCCTTGGATATCCATTATCCAAATCCGCAATACACATGCGGATAATGCATTCGGATATCCAAATCCGCTATTCAAATATGCTTTTATAAAATATTGACAATTTATGCTCTATGTAAGAATCGAACCTTAACCTATTGAATTTAGATTTTTTGCAGATTTAGATATCTAGTGGATAATGTTACTTAATTCGAATTCGAATTTGAAAAGTAATGTGTAGACTTAATGCTGATAATAAATATATTCAAATTTAAAAATAATTTTATGCATTTAAATTTGAATATTATAAAAATTTTAGATATTCGATCCACTGCCATCTCTATTAAAGGGCAATAAGTGCTGGGAAAAAATAAAAACATTAAAAATGTTTTCCACTTTAATCTATGCTTGCATTTAAACCTCCTCTGTTGCAAAAGTTTTTATTTTTTTAATAAAATTTAATTAAATAATTAATTTAAAAATTTATTTTAAAATAAAATTAATTATATATATTTTTTAAAAAAATTCTTTTTAAATTCTAATAATACTAGCATACTATATTCTGTTAATTATAAAAATTAAATTTAAAATTATTGTTTAAGATCAAATACGAATCTTAAATTAATTATTAATTAATGTGCAAATTAACGAGTTTAAAAACTTCATTTAAAAATAAAACATAAAATAAATTAACCTAAGTAAAGAAACTTATTTTTTGCTTGTGGAGGATAATAAATTAACCTGAGTTAATATACAAATTAACTCTTTTAAATAGACAATTTAAAAATGAAACAAAAAATAAAAAAATTCTCAAGCTAATAGGATACGGATCCTAAATTGACTTACGAGCAAATACGTAGATTGTGAGTCAACATGCAAACTAATCATTTTAAATATTGTATTTAAAAACAAAATAAAAATGAATTAATATAAAATATTATTTAATTAAATAACTATGATAAATTGAGATAAAACACGAAAATAACTTGAAAAAATAGCAAAAAGACATGATAAAAAAAATAACACTAATAGAAAAAAAAATTTTCCCAAGCTAAACAGGTATAGATCCTCAATCGAATCGCAAGTAAACGTGCAAATTAACTCCTTTAAGTATATTTTTTAATTATTTAATAGTAAAAATTAATTTTAAATTAAATTTTATTAAATAACAATTATTGATTTAATGTTTGTAAATTTTGATAAAAGTAATACATTATATTCCATCAATTATCAAAATTAAAATTTTGATAATTATTTTGAGTTGAGTACAAATCTTAAATTAATTCCTGAATCAATGTGTAAGTCAATCATTTTAAATAAATTATTTGAAAAAAGTTTTTTCCAGAGCAAGTTGGATGCAAATACTAAACCAACTTACATGTGAACGTAAGAGCCAATTCTTTTAAATACATAATTTAAAAATTAAAAAATAAATAATTTTTTTTAATAAATTCAGTATCGATCCTAAATCAACCTACAAGTAAATGTATAGACTAAGAGACAATATGCAAATCAATCACCTTAAATATTTTATTTAAAAATAAATTATAAAATTAATTAATAAAATATTTTTCTTTTAATTGAATAGCTATGATAAATTGAAATATAATATAAAAACAACATAAAAAATAATAAAAAATGGCATCATACAAAAAATAATATATAAACATAATTTTTTATCCGCACTAAAATGTATAAACAAATAAATTCATTAAATTAACACAAAAAGACAAAAATAAACATACAATTCTTTTCTCTTTGTTTTCCTCTTTCTTTACTTTCCATTCTTATTTTTAAATTAACTAAACACTAAATAATAAATAAATTTAAAAATTATTTAAATTAACTAAATTTAAATTCAAATATTTAAAAAATTATGGATAATATTACGTATATCGCAAGTACAAAGATTGATTAAAATCATCCACTACACTTTTCAAGAATGGACGTTTACATGGTATTCATAGGACCTGAGCATTGGCATAAAGCTAGCATGTTCTGTTAGCTAGATTTGTTATTTAAACTTTAATTATAAAAATATATAAATATTAATGTAAATATTTTTAATTTATTTTAAATAATAAAATTAGCTTTTTAAATTCAATAGTTAAAACTCATCATCATATGATACGTCGATATTTTATCGATATTCAAATAATTTTTTAACATCGTTAATCATTTTTCTTTATTTGCTATAATTTAAAAAATATATGGATAAAAATACTAAATTTAATAATTTAAAGATTAAAATAAAAACTTTCATAATAATAACAAACACTAACAAACTTTTACATAAAATAAAAACTTCCATAATAATAACAAACAAATAAAAAGAAAAAGGATATCCTTAACTTATACCTTTTCTGTCAAAGAAATAATCAAATATACCACCGTTAAGAACAACCAAAGAGAAACTTTTGGAGTAGTAAGACAAGTCTTAAGCTAATTAAAGGCGTAAATGAATCGAGTTTGAATGAATAAATTTTTATTTATGTTCGTTTGTTTATGTTCGATTTTTGTTAGTTAAAAATTTTAATTTATGTTTGTGTTTGTTCATTTAAAATTACGTATATTCATGTTCTTTCATTTAAATTAAATGAATTTATTCATGAACACTAAATTAATATGCTTATGAACATATAATCAAAAATATTCGTAAATAATTAAAAATATATTCGTCAACAATAAACAAATAAATCTAAATAAATTTAAACAAATGAACAAACAAATAAATATGTCTATTAGCTTTAAATATAAAATAATAAAATACGAATATTATTAATTATATTATAAATTAATAAATAAAACACAAATAATAATATTACAATTGATTATATAATAATCGAACAATAAATAAGTTTTAAATAAATTTTAAACAATTCATAAACGAGGTACTATATTCATTTTCTGTTCGTTTAATAAACAAACCTTAAAATTTTGTTAATATTCGTTTATTTAAAACGAACATAAATAAGTAAAAATCAAATTGTTTATGAACTGCTCGTCGAACACTCATTTACAGCAATTTATATCTGTCGTTGCTAGGCCAAAGAAAGTCAATTTTATTTGAAACAAATGAAGAGAAACAAGAGCAAAGTAGGCTAAGAGAGAAAGATATTACATCTTTAATAAGTAGAGATTTAACTTTAACTTACAAGTGAAGATGCAAACATTTTTTTTCCGAAAGACAAATTCATATCGGCATATTTCAAAATAAATAATACTAATTAATGGACTGCAATTTAGCAATCCTTGTATCATTAGAGTAAAAGTTTAGTGTACTCTCAAAATCAATGTAAGACTTTATATGATCTAAAATCTTGAAATATTAAACTAAGTGCTTATTTCAATTTGTTCATACAAATATTTTTAAGATATAATATTTAATAAGTTTAAAGTTTGAAATTTAATATTTATAATTCGTTTTTATCTTAGATTGAGACCTTATTTATATAAAAAAAAAAATTCCTGAAATGTTTATCCATGTTAGTACTATTGAAAGACATGTTTCTAAAGCTGTCCTTGCCAAAGCCCGTAACCTATATCAAATGTAAATAGCTTTCTAGTTTTTGGTTACTTTTTGGTGCTGCAAATATCTTTTTTAGGTTTTGGTCGGTTAAATGCAGGTTTTTGGTGCTGCAAATATCCTTTTTTCGGTTTTGGTTGGTTAAATGCAGGTTTTTGGTTGGTTTTTGGTTCGTCCACTCTTTTATAAAGAAATAAGCAAATGCAGGATTTACAACAGATCAAATATATCATACAATTAATTTAAAAATTAACTTAATTGATTCATATAATTATTTTTTAAAAATGATATTCAACAGGTGTGATATTCGAATTGAAAATCTGCATAACCGTACGTGATTCTTAAAAGGAATCATGGTCATTTTTCACCATCACTGTTTTTAATTAAAGTATTACAACTAGTTTTGTCATAATGGGTTAAAAGAATAGAAGTAAGTGGTAATTTGGAGTTATAATTCTCAAGTATCGTGACATAAGTATGATTCATTCGAATTCTAATATTTATAATTTTTTTTTTATAATCCAAACAACAAGATATATATAGATATATATATATATATGTGTGTGTATGTATGTGTGAAAAAGAAAAAACTTCACAAATAGGATTAGTGGAGTGACAAGTATCCTGTAAAGTATATTCAACATAAAAATAAATAAATATACAAATAAGACATATGTCACCTCACGAATCTTATTTTTTATTTCACTATCGGTATATGAAATAATTATCTTAGAGTAACATATATCGTGTAAAGCATATTTAAAAAATAAAAAAAATAAATAAAGACATATATCACTTCATTAACCTCGCTTGTAAAGTGACACGTAACTTATAAAATATATTTAAAATAATAAAAAATAAAATAAATGAGATATTTGTCAATATATTAATTTCACATGATTTTTTTTCCTTTCTAAATACTTATATATATACATACATACATATACACACGATTCATTAAAGTGCTAGCCAAGGAAGCTTACAAGGCAGTTTCCTTGGAAGAATGGAACAAGTAACTAAATACTTGTTGAAAATTTTGAAAATGATTTAAGCCAGTAGTTGGCTTTCAATCACTTTCAGCCCTTGCCAAAAGCCTCATCATTTACCAGAAATTGAACGGAGAATTAAGGGCATTTGTTCAGCCCACGCCTTAATTTTATTTTTGATAATTTTAAACAATAATACAAATATGATATTATAAAAATAATCAAAATATTATATAAAACATGTAATAATATAAAAATAATATTAATTTGAAATAAATTAAAATATATATTAAAATTTATATAATGTATATTATTAATGTGTTAAAATTTTTATAAATATATAATTTTTAAATATAAATATAATAAAAAATAATAAAAATATGATATAAATATATGATTACAATTTTAATAAATCCAAAGGTCATATCTTATTTATTAATTTTTCTTTGGCAAGTGGCTTGTAATTGTGAAGGCAGCCAGCCTTTTCTTGTGCAAGATAATATTGCCCTTTGCAGTTAATAATTCAATGTGCAGAAGGATTTATAATTAATTCAATAATTGTAAAAATATAAAATCTAACACCCATTTCAATTTCGTTATACTTAAAAGTAAATTTATAATCCTAAATCCCTCCCCCTTTTTTGTTTCAAAAGCCCGGGATTTTATTCTTTCCTTAAAAAAGTAAGATTCCATCCCTACCTGGAAATATAAGTTAGATATATTTTTCAAGAAAAATTAAAAAAAATATGTAAGTTTTCCGCCGGAAAAGACAAATTAGAAGGCAATACTTGTGGACGTAAAAACTTCAATTAAACGGAAATTTTAATTTGTGAATAAGAAAAGAGATCATGGATGGATGTTATAATTGGAATTTAAGTTTATATCGGATATTATTTTTTAAAAATAATTATATGAAATTATTTTGATTAAATTTTGGGATTTATTCAAGTTTTAGTAAAACAAACAAAAGAATTTCTACCATTTCCACTTTCTCAACCCAAAATTAAGATTCGAAAAGATCCGTTTTGTAATAGAAGAAATTGTGTGTACAATACAATAAAGATCCTGTTGATGGACTTCTGCCTGAGTTATAGAAAGATCCTGTTGAGTCTGATTCAATTCTTTTTTTGCAAATGGGTGGTGACACCATCAGCCATCCTGCCAGGTCGCTGATCTCTGATACCAAAAACAATGGTGCAACCAATTTCGGCAAATTGCAAAGAACCTGCAATTACAGGGAACAAAGAAAGAAGAAGAAGAAAATAAGAAAGGAGGAAAGGAGAGATAGTGGGATATTTTTCAGTTATGTTAATCATCTTCATTATCCATTCCATGACTTAGCATAATAAAGATCACAGCACCCCTCATTCCAAGGTTCACGACACTACATGGAAATTGGAAAGTAATAGAAAAACGGTTACATGAGCACAACCAAAACAAAGATAGAAACTTAACACTATCAACAACTTGGGATTAGAGCCACCCAATGCCCGAACCCATAACACTAAACAACACTAAACAGACTTGACTACTATGAAAATATCCTGCATCAAATATCCCCTGGAAAAGATAATCCTTGTCCCCAAGGATTAAAATCGGGTATTGTCTCTTAAGTTCTTACAGCTTCTCCCATGAGGCATACTCTGGAAACGTGTTAGACTGATGGACTAGAACTTCTGTTACAGCACGGTTTCCATGTTTAACTATTCTTCTATCTAGAATCTCGATTGGTTCCTTAGCTATGGTCCCATCATTGGCTAGAATAGGAAGATGATGCTGAGTTGGCATTGCACCCACATGCTTTTTAAGCTGTGAAACATGGAACGTAAGATGCACACGAGAGCCAGGAGGGAGTTGTAGCTTATATTCAACCTACCCAATTTTCTCCAAGATGAGGAAAAGACCAAAGTACTTAGCTGCTAGTTTCATGTTGCCCCTGTGAGCCACTAGCTCCTGTCTATAAAGCTGCAGCTTAAGATAAACCCACTCATCCACCTGGAATTGCCTTTCTGATCTCTTCTTATTGGTTAAGGATCTCATTCTGTTTTGGCCACCTTCAAGTAAAATATAAGCATTTTGTTTGCCGCCTCCCTGGCTTGCAAACTTCTATAACAGTTGCTACTTTTGATTCTCCCGGTAAGTAGGGCAAGTGAATTGGTGGTGGCTGGCCATAAACTATCTCATAAGGAGTAGTATGAGTGGAGATATTGAAAGAGGTGTTATACCCCACTTCTGCAAGTAGAAACCGGCGATTCCACTCTTTAGGCCTCTCCCTTGTTATGCAACGCAGGTAAGTCTCAAGATATCTATTGACAACTTCTGTTTGACCATCAATTTATGGATGGTGCGAGGTTGAAAACTTCAGCGTGATGCCCATTCTCCGAAATAATTCCTGGCAAAATTGACTCAGAAAAACTTGATCTCTGTCAGATACAATACTACTGGGGAATCATGAAGTCGAACCACCTGGCCTAAGAATGTTTGTGCAACTGTAAGTGCTGTGAAAGGATATTTCGATGCCATAAAATGCGCATTCTTTGACAATCTGTCTACTACTACCAGTATCACCTCAAAGCCTTCAGACTTGGAAAAAGTCTAACCTGATATCAAACCATATTTTATCAGGAATTGGAAGCAGCTGTAATTACCTTGGGCTAGCTGCAGCATCATATTTTTGTCTTTAGCAGATCAAACATTCTCTAAACCATCTCCTAACATCTTTACTCATGCCTTTCCAATGCAACACAGAAGACAACGTCCTGTGAGTTACATGATTCCTTGAATGGCAACCAGTGGGATTGTCATGAAAATAACTAAACAGCTCCTGTCTCAGCTCAGGGTAATTTCCAACCACCAGTTTACCTCGTCGTCGTAATTGCCTACCCAAATATATTTAGAAGACCTCCTAGTACCCCTTTAAAGCTGCGAAACCTTTTGCGACAGCTTAGCATCATTTTTCTACGAGTCTTGGATTTTTTGAAGCAAGTTAGTATCCAGAACAGACACTGCCATTAACTATGACCGCCGTGCATCAAGTTTTCTAGAAAGTAGATTTGCTACAGTATTGGAGGATCCTTTTCAATAGAAAACTTCATGGTTGTACCCCCATCATTATAGCTACCCACATTTGCAGAGCTGGGGTTAAGGCTTGTTGTTACAAAAGGAACTTTAAGCTTTGGTGATCTGTCTTTATCTTGAAGTGTTTACCCCTAGATAAGCATTCCACATTTTAACTGCTAGCAAGGCAGCCAGCATTTCTTTTTTTGTATATGGAGAGGGCCTCGTGTCTCAGTTACGATGCTTTATTAAAGCAAGCTATGGGTCTTCCAGGCTGAGTAAGCACCACTCCTGCACCCAACCTTGATGCGTCAGTCCCCACTATGAACTTTTAGTCAACATCTGGTAACGCCAACAATGGTGCTGTGATCATGGCCGGCTTGAGCGCCGCAAAGGCTTGGATGGCAACTTTAGTCCAATTCCATGCATCAATTAGGCCCAGATTACAAAAAAATTTTTTCCATGCCCAACCTAATTCGTGTTAGGCGGGCAGTCTCCAACTCATAAATAGCTCATCCCATAAACAAATTTAGTTATAGTGTTATAGTTTCTTTTTAATTAATTATATAAATATCTTTAATTGCCTTTCATTTTATAAATTTATCATCTGAATTGATATCATTTCAATTTGGTAATACCAATAGGATCAATCTTTTACTAATAGTATAAATTACTTTCCTGGAAATTTTTTCCAATCATAAAGTTTTAAAAAATTATCCCTTCGTATTGTAGGTGTAGTTTTCAAATTTTACAAAAAAAAAAATAATAATAATAATAATAAATCAATGTATCTTACTAAAATATATTTATTTGAAAATATATGATTTAATTAATTAAGCTTTTAATACTTATAAAATAAATTAATTAATCATTAAATTTACAAGGTATAAAAATAATCAATATATTAATTAATAATCTTAAAACTCTTTTCATCCAGAAAAAAATTAAATAGATAAAAACTTTGTTTTGCATTTTTTGGAAGAAAAAAAGTTTGAATGCCTAATCTAATGTTTGTTACAGGTTTTATCGTTTAATAACTCTACAAAATAAAGTTTATTTAGTTTTAATATGTGTATTAAAATAGCTAAGTCTTAAAGATTTTTATTTAAACATTATTTATTTTTAGTAGTTTTTAATTTAATTTTATTTACTTTCTTTATATTTTAACTATATAGTTATTTAAGTATTTTCATATTTTTATAGGTAAAAACCTAAAAGATTTTTAAAAAACGCAACAATTTAATCAAAAAGTAAAAAGGACTCAATCAAGTAAAGTGACTAAGTTTGATAATTTCCAAAAATAATATACTCAGGTTACTTGGAGACCAAGTTTCTCTTCATGATTTTGCCTATATATAAGACTCTTAGGATTAGAACTAGAGAGATCTAAGACACTTTATAGCTTTATTTTTTTTTCTTCTAAGTTTTCTAAAAGAGAAGCCATCAAAATTTTATAATAAGAGAAGGATTGAAGAATTTGAAGATCAAAACCCGATAATTCTTAGTTTTCTCTTTTCCTTAATCTTTTTATCATTATTGTAATGTTTGTGATAGTAAAACTCTAGTGCTTTGTGTTTTATTTAATCAATATGAACTACGTTTATTTTTCTAGGATTGCAATGAAACTCAACATGTCGTTTGGATTATTTTATTCTTTTTTCTTGATTTAATAATATTTGAGTTATTTGCTCAATCTTGTTCCTAATACTTCTAATTAATTGGCTGCCAATCAGATTAATTTGGTAATCTTAGTGAACTTGGAAAAGAGAATTTTGTGTTTAGACCTAAATTGATTGACATATGTTTCATATTTATTTATTCGGATAAATTGGTCTACATGTTAGATAAGAATAGATGAGCATGACATATATATCCAAATTAAAGTCTAAGCTTAATGCGTTTCTTTTAATTCAATTTGCATAAGAATATAGTAAATTATTTAAGAGAAATATTTTTATAAGATCATCGAACCATACTTATAAATAAATTAGAGCTCTAGGTTTACAACTCATTATCATTAATCAAGTTAAGAGGATAAAACATGTTCAAATAAAGTGTTGTGGGAAATTGTAATCCTAGACTTTTATCATTGATTTAAGTAAAATCCTATTTAATTTGTTTTGTTAATTTAGTTAAATTTATTACAATATTTTAATTAATTGTTTGGATAAAATTAAATTATTTTAATTTTAGTATTTAATAAAATTTAGTTCAATTATTCGTGAAAATAATATTTTATTTATCACTATACTACTCGTTTATAATACGTGCACTTGTATAGTAAAAAACTGATATTAAACTATTTCAGATGCTGACACGTTAATTGGTTTTTTATTTTCTTTTATCATTTTGATATTCTTATTAGAGGTTATAATTTTAATAACTATTTAAATAATAAAAAAATATTTTTATTTAAATCTAATTATAAATATTAAAGTAATTATTTTAATTTTAATATTATTTTTATAAAATGAATTTTTGAGCCAATCTTAATCTAACTCATGTCTAATAATTAAAGAAATAAAAAAAATTTCAAACTACAACCTAACTCGGTCAATAAACATATTATATTTATTATATTATTTTTATAATTAATACCAAACCCATAAGACTTGGACAATTATTTTGTTAGCCTAACTCAACCAAATCCGATCTTTACATTTTTTATTATTTTATTAATTATATATATTATATAATTAAGTTTATTTGAACATAATAGCAAATAAATAAAAATAAATTATTGAATTTTGTCGTCAAATTGAAACAACACAAAAGGTAATAAAATGTAGAAGAGAAATTCAAAATTCAAAATATACATTAAATCTTAATCTTTTTAATTTGTTTTATAAATAGGGATAATAAGGGATGTTTAAATGAGTAGCATTACTTAATTGATTTTGTTTTATAATAATTTTTTTTTAAAATAAAAAAGTATACAATAATAAAAAAAGATTAAACATAATCAAGAAATAAAGTTCATAAAAATAAATAAATCATAACAAATTAAGGAAAAATATAACATAAATACGAAGAAAATTATAAAGAAGAAATCCAGTAATCCTGGATTTCATTTTTCAAATTTAAACACGAAGGACAAAGAATCAGGAAGTAAAGTAGAAGACCGGGAGAAGAGCAAGGTGAAGAAGCTTGAAGGAGACGCATGAGAAGGAGATGAATGCCACCGCGTAGACGATCCTCAGCTCCATTCTTTTCTTGCTTTTTCTGGATCTCAGATCTGCTTCCGATTTCTAGATTTGTTCAAACAATTATAGAATGAGAATTGGGAGAGAAAAAGAAAAAAGACAAGAAAGTAGAGTGGACAAGGAACTGCTTTTTCACTTTTATTGGCAAAATGGCAATGGCAATTTGTTCAATTTATGGACGAATGAAATTGCATTTGAATTTTGAAGCTTACGTGTGGGGCATTTGCTTCAACTTGACGTATCTAAGTAGACTTTATCATTTGTCGGATAGGATAGGATTGGTTTGTCTTTCAAAATAATTTTAGAATTTAAGTGCAAATTTAAATTTAATTCGATTTATCTTTATCACTTAATTTAAAATTTAAAATATATTAAAATATTAAAAAATATTTTTATAATTAAATTTAAATAAAAAATATTATTATAATAAATAAATAGTAATCTAATTCGGGTCAATTCAGATCATAAAACTTAATACCCAAGCTCGTCCCTCAGGCAAGTTTATATCTAGATGCCAACTATTTGTCCATTCCATTATATTGACTTGTATTAGATCAAGTCCATAATTTTTTTTCAGTTAAGAGATGGTATGAACTGCTATTTATTAATAAAATATTTTATTTAAATTTACTTATAAATATATATAAATATTAATGCAAAATGTTTTTTTGTATTTTAATATTTTAAAACAATGATACAAGCTTTCAAATTAAACTTAGATAAGAGATGTTAAAAAAATTCGGGTCACGATCTAACGTAACCTGTGGATAACTTTAAGTTCTACTAGTTTTTTTAAATTTATTTATTTTTATTTTAAATATTTTCCAAAATATACATACATATAGATAAAAAAAATATCATATTATATATATACTATATATAATTAAAATTGCAATTAAAATCTTGTTTAAAAAATATTTAAACATAAAATTGTAGTCTTAGAAGGAACAAAAACAAATTATAAACATTTACTTATTGAATTTGTTCACAAACGCTAAATAACTTATTCATTAATAAAAACGAATCGAACATACTTTTTATTTATGTTCTTAATAAATAAATTTTAAATTTTTATTTAAATTATTTTTAATTCATTAAACTAATAAACAAACAAAAATTGAATTTGCCCATGAATAATTCACCAAATCACAAACAGTATGTTTGGTTTACTATGATAGGAATCCTATTACAGCCATATTTTAGCGTGCTATAATAATATGGCTGTTTGATTCACAGAGTGGCTATTTGTGGAATAGCCTATTACAGCTTTATTCCGAGAAATTACAAAATAGCAATTCCAAGCCCCCCACTGAATAGATATTCTGACTTCAGGCGGAATAAGAAATTGCTGTAGGAGATTCGAATTCTATACTATTTTATTCCACTAAATCAAACTATTGCAGATTGCTATTCCATTCCATTCCATTCCCACACAATAACTAATCCATTATAGCTTTATTCCATTCCAGTAAATCAAATGTAACATAAATATTCTTATTATTTATAATCTTAGTTAAAGTTTAAGGGAATAAACACATAAAAAGGAAAATGAAAAAAAAATTCAAAGCAATATAAAATTAAAAAGAAAGGTTCAAAGGAGACTAACAATTAAATTTTAAGATGTGTTTTTCTTAAACCCAAAATAATATGATATATCTCGAGTTTTAATTATTTTTTATTGTCTTGTTTGTAGCACATAATTATTAATTACAATCAAAATTGTGGAAAAAAATATTAAAAATACAAAACTAGTTTTCTACCTGTTAAACCAGTTCTATGTTTATTTAATGTTTCCCCTGATTAATATATCATATCGGATTCAACAGCCAATCAATTTTTGATTCAATTAATCGATCTAATTCTGATTTTTAATCACTGTACAAAATAAAATAAGAATAAGCAAGCAAAATCATAATAGTAGGTAAATGCAGGTATGTGTTTGAATTTAGAGCCGGATAAATCAGAATCCAAAGGTTCTGACTTGACCAAATTTATAGAGTGGGTTTTTTGAAAATCCGGTTTGGGTGAGTTGGGTCGCTTTCTTATTGAAAGTATTAGAATCGGGTTGAGAATGTTTTAGATAAAACCCATCCCACCCTAATCTAGGATATTTATTAAAATAATCATTTTTTAATTAAGTATTAAAATAAT
>JBBYHK010497652.1:0-14980 GCA_038382065.1 Adansonia grandidieri | reverse complement strand
TTTTTTTTTTTCTAGCAAGGGAATTTGGGAAAGTAAGATCTTTTTAAGTCTAATTTTCTTGTTAAATCTCGGGAAACAAACACAGAAATCTATCATCAGTCTTTCACTCTAAATAGGGATGGATGGGCTGTGTGACTAACTTGATTGAATCCTATAATTAGAACTAAAAATTTAATATTCTAATATAATACTATTATTGCTCTAATTATGACTATAATAACTTATGTAGAAAATTTAGTGTATAAACCAAAAAAATACATATATATTTTTAAAAAATATTAATTTGATTTGAGTGGGAAAATGGACAAGGATAGTGCTGGGTTGAAAGAAAGAAAGAAAGAAAGAAAGAAAATGTTTCTTTCAACCGGCCAAGGACATTTTAAGTGAAGGATTCATGACTTATGACCGGAGGATACCGTTGGTAAATAAGTTTATTTATGAGTCAGGTTAAATTGGGATAGATTTGGTTGGTATTAATTTTTTTTATTGTAAGGTTTAACTCGGATTTGATTTATTAGATAATATGCTTATTTTATTATTAAAAATATTAAAATTAATTTTTATATTTATATTTAAATATTTAAATTTAAATTTTTATTAATTAAATAATATTTTGAGTTAATTAAAATAAAAAAATACAACAATATTCTAATATTTATAAAATTTAAAAATTTCATTGGCAATGTGAAAAATAATAATCCATAGATATAAAAAGATAATTACAGGTATTATAAAAGCCATGCAGAAAAAGTTATAGCATTAAAATTAAAATTTTTTATTAATGACTATATGAATCGATTATATTAATTTGGTTCATATAGTCATATATAAAATATAATATTTGATAAATTTAAAATTTAAAATATAATATCTCTGATCTTTTCTTGTTTCGAAATAAAACATTTGCACTTAAAACAAAAAGAATCACACCACCATCGATGGGTATCCTCTTTTATCCCATTTTTTGCTATTTATTCCTAAATTGAACCCTTTATACTTTGATTGATAAGAAAGGGGAATGTAGTGTGGTCTTCAAAAGTAGCAAATTAAAACAAAAAGAATCACACCACCATCGATGGGTATCCCCTTTTATCCCCATTTTTTGCTATTGATTCCTAAATTGAGCCCTTTACACTTTGATTGATAAGAAAGGGGATGTAGTGTGGTCTTCAAGAGTAGCAAATTAAAATACTTCAATCACGATTCGATTCACTAATTTATTATTTGTATTATATTTATATATTTTTATATGTAATAATTTTGTTTAAACGTATATTATATGAATGTTGACACATTCGTATATTCATATCTTGTTTTGTATCACATTTTAATTATTTTTTTTGTGCCATATTCATATTATATAATCGTATCGTATTTAAAATTATGAAATTTAACCATAATACCATTATCAAATAGGTTGAAAGTCTTTTATTTTGGCCAAAAAAAGAATAATTCAGGGTCTTTATATTAAAAAAATTAAGTAACTTCGCCTGCAATCTTGTTAGGAATTTTAATTTTAATCATTAATTAATCACAAATTTTATAAACCAATGTCAATCAACCAATGATTATCATCTCCAATCAAAACCATTTAATATTTTTTAAATCCCAAATGAATTTTTAATCTTTGACAACAAGAAAAAAAATTTAAAACTTTAAAATTTCAATATCAAATGATATTGAATATGAATTTTAATTTTAAATTCGTGAATAATTTTGAAACCTCGTTATCGTATAAATTTATATATTGACAATATATATCAATGCAAAAATCTTTTATTTATTTGATAAATTTTCACCTTTGGAAATGCATTTTTTTAAGAAAGGGCGAAGAATAGAGTAAAAGACATAAAACATAAAGGGAATGGTTTATGTGGATTCCATGGTAAAATGAGAAGAGTGGCAAAGCATATATTTAGATTTGATATAAATATAATAGGTTAATAAATATAAAATATTATAATAAATATAATACTATATGATTAGCATGATATTTTTGTTATAAAACATACGTTTATTAATTTATATTAAATTATATTTATATTTATACAATTGACTGAATAAAATATAAATACACTAATTTTCAATTGTATATATACCCAATGTATCTCTCTCAAGTGCATACATTTATATTATTTTTATATAAAAAAGGCTAAAAACTTTTGAAATAAAAAAATATGAAAATTAAAAATCAAACTTTAAATTTATTCGTATTATTTATAAGAATAATTGTATAAATCATGATTTACCCTAAGTTTCGGGTTTTGCATACATAAATATCATATTATGTGTCAAACCTGCATCAAATCAATTGATATCAAAGTAAAAGACCCAAAGAGGAGGAAATAATAGAGAATCCAAACTCAAAAACTCTCAAAACTCCAGCTGCTCTTTGTCTTTCAATGGAGGCGAGGACTTAAAAACAGACCCAAAGTTGAAAAGAGTTAGAGAGAATCATCATCTGATTATTAATTTATTCATCATCATCATCATGAGTCAGTGTATCGTACCAATTGAAACCTAAAGCCCCAAAGACAAGAACAAGAACAAGAACAAGAAGGCAACAGTCTTTTCAAATGGTCAACCCCAGTAATTCTCACCTTTGTCTCCACGTACGATGATGAACTACTTTCTGCCTACCTTGGCCATTCTTTCTCTTGCATGCTTGCCCTTTCAGTTCCCTTCTTCCACTTTGCTCCTTTCTTTGATGCCAATTGATTTCCATCCATAAAGTTAACTTTAATTTTGGGAGGAATCCCACTTTATATTTTTATGCTTCTTTTCCTGCTTCATTTTTATTCTAAAGGTCACTTTTTTTCGGTTTCAAAGGTATCAACCAAAAGAGAATAAGGCGCAGCTTAAGATCAACTATTCTCCAATTCCCTCGTACATTTTTTTTTTCTTGGGTATCAGCAGCTTTTATTTCTCTTGATTCTTTTGGAGAGTTTGAAACAACTTAATTATATTTCAGATGCTTTTCAGTATCTTCCTTTTCTCCTTTAAGCACACCCTTTTCGAGTTTTTCCCCTTTTTTCTGCTTCTTTTATTCAATAGACTATATCGCAGATATTAAGGTTCAAATTTTAAATTTTCATGTACCATTTCTTAAGAATAAATTCAAGAATCAACTAGCTGAATGTCGGGTTTAAATCTTCTTCCTTCTATGCATCAGTACGAGCCTTTTACCTTTCAAGCCGGTTTTCTTT
Organism: Adansonia grandidieri; assembly: GCA_038382065.1. Taxonomy (NCBI): domain Eukaryota; kingdom Viridiplantae; phylum Streptophyta; class Magnoliopsida; order Malvales; family Malvaceae; genus Adansonia; species Adansonia grandidieri. The sequence continues at coordinate 11,774 of JBBYHK010497652.1, read as the reverse complement.
CCCAGGCAGACTCACCCATTTTTTTATAGTCTGCATCTATGAAATTTCTCGATCTCTAGTAACCATATATACATAAATATGTATGTGTGTGTGTGTGTCTATATATATATATATATTATTTTCTCAGTAACTTTTATGCGTTGAATTTGGTGAAAAAATCCCCTAGTATGTTTAGTTCCCAACTACTATAATCCAATCATTATTTCATTAATGCTAACAACAATGCCATGCAAATCACTAAACTGTAATTATTTTTCTTGCAAAGATTTATGCTAGAAATGTAAAGGAGATATAGATATAATATAAAATTCTTTGTGTTGCTTTTGTTTCTTTAGTTCACACCTTTAAATCATGAATCTGCCTTTGATTTCAAGCATTTTGTTTGCGCTTGAAAAATTCAGGTCTAATTACGAAGTTGCAGAGCTAACATGGGAGAATGGCCAGCTAGCTATACATGGGCTCAGTGGGCTCAGTCATGTCCAACCGAGGACAAAGCCAACATGGGTTAGGTCCAGTGACACACTCGAGTCCATAGTCCATCGAGCCACAAGCCACAACCAAGCCTTCAATTTACTTCACCATGATCGCACCCTGGCTAGAACAAGTTCCACGGATGCGTCATCTTTGTGGGTAAACTTGGGTGAGAACCCAAGCGATGGTGGTGCTCGAGAAGATAGACCGGACGGTAGTGCATGCAGCAGTGCGAGTGCCGCAATTTGCAGGGACAATGATGCAACTATGGTGACTTGGACTTCTTCGCATGAATCTCCTTGGAGCTCGAAAACCAAAGCCACCAATGAGGACTCTGCTCATGACGGATCGGTAAGAATTTTAACACAATTTGTCGAAACTTAATAGTTGTGGGGATAATTGATTGTCGGATTTAATATGATATCAAAATTCGCATGATTCCCGAGTTGGATTCTTGTCATGTTGTCCATCAGACTCTGAGCTGCTGCATTAATGTTTCTTCAGCTTACACATTTCTTCACATGCTGCGTGCACCATCACTCAGTTTAACACAATTAGTCTAATTTGAACTCATATTTAATAGAATTGATAACGATTTGATTCTAAGTCAATTTTGTAAAAAAATACAATTAGTGTTCTTTTTTAAATCGAATCGAGTATCATATAAAATTGAATCAAACTGATTTTGAGTTCTACTATCAATTTGGTTAATTTTTAAAATTTTAAAAAATATTTTTTTAGCATTGTTAAGTTTTTTTCCTCTAATTTAGAAATAAAATAATTTTTTTTATATTATAAGTATAAATTAATTAAAAATAAAATAAAAATAAAATTTTATTTAATTCGAATAATTATAATTTTTAATTTATCAAAAAAAATTAAACTTTAAATTTAATATATTTAATTACTATTCAAATCAAAACCGAACTAAATTTAATACAAATCAAGTTAAAATCAAACTAAAAACAATGATTCGTATCAATTTTCGATTTTCTCTTTTTTTTTTCTCAGCCTGATATCATCATTGATTGCAATTGCTTGTACATAAAAAATTGCTTTTGAAACAATTTGCAAAAGAATCTGCAGGAAAACCGACATGAAGATAGAAAGATCAGAGCTGAGACATGTCGCTTTCACTCTACAAGACGAAGCCGACCTGCTGCTGTTCGTAATCTCTCTGAAAGGGTAAAAAAAAATTGCAGTCCTCCATGGCCAGAATTACTAGTTAAAATAATTTTAACATTAATTTTTTTTTTTTTGAGGTTAGAGACGAAGAGATAGAATTAATCAAAAGATGAAGATTCTTCAGAAGCTGGTACCAAATGCAGTTAAGGTATGATTGACAATTTTTTTTTTCATTTTATGTTTTGAAATTTATATAGAATTGATAATTTTAAATACGTGATTATTATATGATATGAATATAAAATTAAATAATTAATTAAAATATAATATAAATTTAAATATTGTAGAGTGTAAATTTATATAAGTTTTATTCACTCTAAAGCATTTAATAAAAACTGGATTGTACTAAAATATAGGACTGGTTTAATCGGAAACCGGTGGTTAATTTGGTCGATGACTCTTTAACAATTGGTTTAACCAATAAAAACGGGTTATACATTAATCAATAAAATTTTATCATTTAACGTTTTAATTTTATATTAAAAATCATATCAATTACATTTAATATTTAATTTATATTACATTAATATTTAAATATAATATATATATATATTAAATTAATTAATTTAATCGGTTGATTCAAAAATTTAAAATTTAACTGATTTGACTTATGATCTGATTTTTTTTTTTAAGTTGAGCTCTAAATACATGAGTTTGAGATTTTGGTTTTAATGATGATTATAGACAGACAGAGCTTCAATGCTTGATGAAGTGATTGAATACTTAAAACAACTGCAAGCCCAAGTCCAAATGATGAGTATGAGAAGAAGCAATATAATGCCTCATCTGATAGTGCCTCTAGGACTGCAGCATCAGAATCAGCAACATCTTCAAATGTCGTCGCTTTCAGCTCGGATGGAAATCGGAGTTGGCCTAGGAATGGGCGTCGGGATGCTAGACATCAACGCCGCCGTGGCTCGCGATGCTTCCCAATCTCTTCTTCATCATCCTTCACATTCTGCAGTCACTGCTACTCCCACTCCCTCATTCCTTCCTCCTCCTCCGCCCTTTGTGGCGGCGCAGCCTGTAATTCCACCTTGCGCGGTGGCGGCTCAAGCAATAACTTCAAATGCTACGTCTAATGCCTTGGTTCCTTTACCCGATCCTTATTGCGCTTTCCTAGCTCAAGTATGTCAAAGTCGCATTGCCAAAACCATTACCATTTGATCATTCAATTTTCAACCTTCATGTTAAGTGGATTCTTTAATACCTAAAGCATTATATTATATTATATTATATAACTGCATAAAATACAATTTTTTAAATATATGAAATAAATTTTTTAAAAAATTTAAATATATTTATATTCGATACATTTTTATATTTGACATTCACTCAAAATTCGGATAAAATTAAAATTACAATCCTCAATAATGCAATTATTTTGGACACATGAAAATTTAGATTTGAAGTGTTTATAGGCCTGATCGAGTTACGATTCAAATTATTTTTTAATTTTTTACTTAAGTAAGAATTTGACTTGATTTATAAGCTTTAATTACTTAAAAAATTATTTTTATACTAATATTTATATATTTTTATAATTAAATTTAAATTTTTTTATTTATTAAATAATGATTTTCAAAAATATTTTTATATTTTAGTAATGAATTATGAACCAAATTTATCCGAGTAAAACAAATTATCTAACTTTTCAATAGATCTAATTTAAGTACAAATATTGATTTTTTTCGACATTTCTTTATAATAATATTTTTTTGGCAGCAATCTTTGGATATGGATCTCTACAGCAAGATGGCGGCACTTTGTCGGCCACGGATGAGCCAAACCGCGCAGCCTGCAAGCAATAATCCATCGCCATCAAGCCATGAGAATCAAGGTGCAAAAAAAAGAGTATATTAAATATTAAAACTACTAAAAAATGTTACAATTTATTATATAAATATTACTATTAAAATAATTTTATTTTTATATTTTTATATTTTAAAATTAAAATATTAAATATTTTTATTAATAATAATATTTAATTTGAATTAAGTTAAGATTTAATCTAAAAATTATATTATTTTATAAGAAATTTTTTAAAAATATCTTTTGCTTTCGAAAAAGTAAAAGTAATTTAAAAAAATATCTTAGTTTTCGTTAATTAATCAATCATTTTATATTGGTTAAATTATTTTAGCAAAATGAATATAAAAATATATAAAAATATTTTTAGAAAATCATTTTTAATAGAAAAAAACATACCGTAAGCCATAAAAATGAGAGAAAGGATTCAAAATCTTTCAAGTAAGGCATAGCTTATTGATACACCTAAATTGTGAAACAAATGCATATTTGAACAGTAATTTCTTTTAATTTCTTACATAAGAAAAGGTCTTGCAGATTACCAATTATATTTCGTTTTAGACTTTTAGTCATTATTGCATTTTTTTTCCTTATATATATATATATATATATGTATTTGATTGGCCATTGAAATCCGTCATATTTTCCATTATGGAAGGATCTCTATAGCTATCTCCTCAATATCAACATTGTCCGAAGTTGCAACCCCAGCCATGGAAAAAATACTAACCCATCTGTCCCACCTATCGGAGGAAAAGAAATCATTGTTTCAAATAATAATTTTTTTTAAAAAATTACTATTTGATAGAGTAATTTTTATAAAAAAATTATTATTTGAAATTATTATTTTTCGTAAAGCAAAATAAAATTAAAAACCGATTATGTAGTATTGCTCTTCACCCAAATGCCCAAATGGCCTATTAGCCTCAACCCTTTGTTTTAAAGTGAAAGGAAAGATTGAAAGTGAGTGCCAGTTTATGGGGACCTTAGCTCGAGTTTCTAGTATGAGGGTGACGTTCCTCATTCAATTTCCATGTCCTTATATGATGTATCCAGCTCATTGTTCCAATTCCCAATCCTTAAGCTTAAATGAGAGGAAGATTGTTGCCCGGCTCGGATTGTTCTGAATTTATTTTGTCAAAAGTCAATCCAAATTGATAACTTATTTTATTATTTAAAAATATTAAAATATTAATTTTTATAATTAAATTTTAATTAAAAATATTATTAAATAATAATTTATATCAAACTTAATCTAAATTAAAAAAAATTATATTTAAATCAATTTTAGTACGAGCTAAACTTGAATCAATTGGACTGATGGTCAACCTCTAAAGTGGTACAGATCGGAGAAAACTTAGTACTTAAGAAAAAAACTATTGGGTTGATTGTCCAGACAATTGGGAAGAAATGGGCTGGGCTGCTACTTGTATTTAGTCGCCCACGAGTTTAAACATTCTCGGTAATTTTATTGGGTTTTCTTAGACAAAATCTCCCGTTTTCATTAGCAGAAAAAAAAATGAATCAAAGTAATCTTTTATATGTCTCTGAATGGAAGGTTTCAAAAAAAGAGATCAATGTTAGCAGAAAATCTTTATAACTTGTAATCAACACTCATTTTGGATGTAACGTAAGTGGTAAGAAGGCATATTCATATTTATGGAAGAGAACCAAGGTTTGATTCCTTGTAAGCCTCCTCTCGGGGAGAGGTAGCCTTGAACCTCCAACCATATCGTAAAATACTTAAAAATATCTTTGAGAAAAACAAAGAAAAAAAAAAGATAATCAACAATTAAATTTAAAACTTTATATAAATTACCATTGCTATTCTTGACAGAGCGAACATTGATTTTATTGCCATGTAGCTATATAATCCTATCCATCGATGATTCACCTTCATTTACATAATATATATTAATTTTATATTTTATATTTTATATTATATATATATATATTAGATTAATAAAGATTAAATTTTAAAAAATATATATTTTTAACAAATAAATTATAAAAAAAATATGGATGAGCCTAAAGAAGCTTAGACTATCTATTTACAAATATAAGTGAGCTTAGACAAAATTTGATTTCCGTATTTAAAACCGAGCAAGACTTAAGCAAACATATTTGATTTTAATATATGCTTAAATCCGATCCAAAACCGACCTAACCCATAAGCATCTCCAGGTGTAATGCTTTAATCTCGTTGAAAATTTGTAATTATCCGTTGTAATATATATGTAGAGATTTTAATTTGTATTTACTGTATGCTTTTGTGTTAAACTTGACGAGAAAATTAAAAATTGAAAAATTTATAATATATATTTTAATAGGGAATTGCAAATGGGGCATTTCTCCAATTTGTCCCCTAAAACAACTGCAGAAAAGGCAAAACTCACCAATATAACCATATTTTATTCATCATCATGCAAAATTGGAGTCATTTAAGATTAAATTTCAGTTCTGTTTCCAAAGTTTTAAACACCAAAAATGAGTTAAAAACTTCAAGAGTAAATTTCCTTACAATTATTTGATCAAAACCAACCAATTTGTTTTTCCCTTTTCTCACTCTCTATTAGCCCTTATCAAAGATTAACTCATTGAAGAAACAAATCATTACCCATAAAAAAGAACTAACCAAAAAAAAAAAAAATAAAGTACCTGAAAAAAATAAAGGGCGAAGCAAAGGAAAGGAAGAGATGAGTGATGACATGACAGTGTCTTTAGGTGATCTCTGTCTGTCTTTGAACTAACAAAACTAAACTGATGTCTGATGTTTGATTAAAAGAAAACAACCCAATTAGCTTTTTCAGACTCTTTCTCAAGGTTCAACGCCTGACTTTGAAAACTTGGCTCAGCCACCGGTCCCAGTTTATTGAAAAAAGAACAGCTCAAATTGTACTAAAATCCAGACTTGAAGTAATTATATATATATATATATATATATATATATCAGGCACACAAACATAAGTTGTTACTTTTAAACGATTGATATAAAAAAATTTTTAATTATAAAATATATTAAAAATATATTTTTTAATTTAAATTTTACGTTTATAATTAATACGATATATTGTTAAATTTAATAATTAATTTATTAACATATCAATAGTACTTAGAAGATATTAAAACATGTAAAATTAATTAGTTTAACATTCGTGTGAATTAAGGCCCATTTATATATATATATATATATATGTATATATGTATGTATGTTTTATGTTTTGGGAGTAAAAGTTCTCTCGGCAATCACTAACGATAGTTTATTTTTATAGTTTGAATTAATGTCTTTTTGTTAATTTTAATTCAAACTCGAAAAATTTAAATTATTCACTCAAATCTAAATCAAAACTCAATTTGATTTAATAAAAAAAAGTAAATAACTCAAACGATTAACTTTACTTAGATCTGCTTATGGGTCGAGTCAGGTCAGATTTGCATCAAACTTGAACATGGTATTAACATTAAATATGCTTGACCAAGCCCGACTTAGCCCGAAATATAGGCCTCAAATTTTGCCTAAACCTGCCCATATTTGTAAATAGATAGTTCAAGCCTATTTAGATATGTCAATATTTTTTTTATAATTTATTTTTTAAAAAATATATATTTTTAAAATTTAATCTTTATTAATTTAATAATTTTCTTTTATTAAGTCTATAAATATAAATAATTTAACTTAGTTTTTAAAGTTTACATTATAGTATTATATACATGTATTATTTATATGATAAAAATTATATAATACATAAAATATTAAATAAATATATATAATGTAATAGTAAAATAGGTCAAACAGGGCTGGGCTCGAGCTCTGACAGTTGAATCCAAGGTCCGGCTCATTTTTTAATCGGACTTAATTTTTTGTCCAAGCTCATTTTTGAATCTAATATGTTTGTCCAAACTCTCTCAAATATCGAACGAACTTTCGAGTTTAGGCAAGTAATCCGGCTCTTGAGCAGGTCTAACCAGACCCACCCAAGTCTACTTATCGAGTGTCAAGAAAGCAATATCCAATTATTTGTTATTGTGGCTGTAATCCCCTGTTTCAATGGCAATACACATGTATACATTAAACGTGAAGTAACATATTAACAGCTACGAAATTACTCATGACTCTGCCTGTAAGATTACTCAAAAGATTCATTGCTTTTAAAACAATCACAGCTTGTATTTTTTCCAAGTAGTATTTGGTAGATAAATACCTAAAGATATATATATATATATAGCTTACTTACATGTGTTTCTATTTCAATCCAAAAAAACATCATAAGGTCTTTTTCCATGTAGTCTAAACATTAAGGTTTAAAGGTTTTAATTTTATGCCAACATTTGGTTTTTTTTTTTTTCTTTTTTTTTTTTGAGTTACTTGCATGCAAAGTTTACATACAAAGCTTTCATCAATTTTGCTTAAAACCATTGGCACATCACAAATCAACTATTTATTCAAAATTGCCACAAAAAAAAAAATTAAAAATGCGTCATAGACGTGTCTATAAAATAAGTCATATGTCGAAATTCAAAGTTTTATTTAATATTTGAGAAAATTTATATTGAATTATTAGATTCAAAAAATAGAGTTAAACTAAAAAAAAAATTATTTTAAAAACAAATCGGGCCCTAACATAGCATTTTCTATCAAGCTCAACTTAACTTATTTTATTATTAATTATATAAATTTCAAAGGTTATCGATCCTTTTTAAAATAGATCAATTCTTTTTTAAAAAAAATCAATCATTTTATATAATAATTTAAACACACTTTTATAAATTTAACTTTTATTTTTATATAAATAAATTAGATTTAATTTTAAAATTCTATTCATAATTTAAACTGAACTAAATCTAAATAATTACAAAAATCCTTCATATTTTATTTAAGTTTAATATGAATCCGACAGACCTAATTCATTAGCATATCTAAATCCAGTACTCCAAGTCAAACTCTATCAGTTAGTGAAGTCTTTTGCAAGAAACTAAACCTCTCTATTTGTTTCTAGCAGGCTATTAATAGGTAATAGATTTTAATTATTAAAACATAGTTTGCACATCAATCACCTTTAACATTAATAATAATAATAATAATAATAATAATAATAATGCAAAATATATTGTTTTGAAAAATACTTATTATTTTTCAATGAAGAAGCCCATTAAGCAGCATGGGAAAAGAAAAGCATAGATTACTTTTCAATGAAGAAGCTCATTAAGCAGCATGGGAAAAGAAAAGCAATCTATGTTTAACTTTATTTTAAGCTTTCCCAACATGATTTCTTTTTTGGTAGTTGAAAGATTTGGTACCTAATAATATAATTCTCTCTTTTCTTGTAATCTTCTACCAACATTTGCTGGTCTCTAGGGAAATGTTTTAATTACATTACTTTTGACCAAGAAAAAAAAAAGCATGTCTTTTATTAGATCCATTAATCCGTATATTTATTTCATGTTTATATATATATATATTATGATTATATTTATATAAAATTTGATACGTAATAATTTATATTATATAAATTTTGATATTTTTAATGTATTCGTCTCGTCTTTATAATTTTTATTATATCATATAATCGTATCATATCTAAAATTATTTGATTTATTTTTAACCTTTTATGAGAAATAAAACACAATTTATTAATTATAATTACTTTCTATACGTGTGTCTTATAATGCACAAAATGATGTGATTTGCACTCTAAGTACTACTTAATTATATGCTTTAATTAATCTTTCATAATCCTAATCATATTAAATCAATGTGATTGATTAACCTAACAATAAAATAAATTTGTAATTATCCTAGATATTTTGAGAATTTATCACATGTTTATCATTATTATTATTATTATTTAAGATCATCATCAATAATGAAAGTTATCGTGCAAGTTTTCCCATGTCACTTCGATAGAAATAGTCATAAGTTATAGGGATAGACTTATAGACCGATCATTTTTGTTGGCAAATAAAACAAATTAAATAACACTAATTATTTAATAGTAAATTTATTCGAGAATCGAATTATTTATTAGTTTAATAAATTCAATTCGAATAAATTAGATTTAAGATAGTTTTTATCAAATTTGTGTCAATGAATTCATTATTTAATAAATTTAAATTTTTATTTAAATTTAATTATAAAAATATATAAATATTAATATATAAATAATATCTTTCAAAACTATTAACTAGAACCGATTTTTGAACAAATAATTTTTTTCGCTAATTGAATTTAATTTCACTCCGTACTTAAATAGATCTACTCGATAAAAATTCAAAAAATAAAAAAAATAAGAGATCTCTTTCCCTTGAAGCAATATTTTGATAAAAAAGGACACCCAAAATCTAATTTGATTTTTTTTGTTTTACTTTATTTTTATTATTTTCTATTTTTGCTTGCTTTAGTGAGCAAGCAACAAATACAATTGGATGAAAGGAAATAGGGAGGAGAGGTACTATATATATATATATATATATAAATATTATAGCTTAAAATTTCACTTAAAAACAAAAAAAATTGTATTGAAAACATGCTATCATCAAACTGTTCCCTGATTCTTAATGTCCTCCTTGGCTTCAAGAAGGGGGCATTGCAATTGTGGGGACCCTACACGAGCATTGAGACAAAACCCTTGTTGTTTGGAATGGCTTAAGGATTAGACAGATTTTATTAAAATATTTAAAACCTAGCATCATTGATAAAAAAAAAAATCATTAAAGTGTAATATATTGGATTATTAATTAAAATTGTAGTATTAACCTTAAATCCATCCATATCTCGTCCATTATTTACATATACATATAACATATTAAAATCATAAGATAAATTGATATAAGGTTTTATAAAAAGTCTAATTTCATGTTTAGACTCTTTAATTCTGATTCAAATTTAAAAAATTTGATTAATTTATCTAAATTCAAACTTAACTTAACCCAATTTTATAAAAAATCAATAATCTAAATTCAAAATAACTAAATAATTAGCCTAAAATAATCTGAACCGATTAATTTAAAATTAAAATGATCTAAAATCAAAGTGATCATAATCTAGAAATTTTAAAATCTAATTAATTCAATCCAAAATGAACTCGATCCGTATAATTGAAAAGTTTATTAAATAGTATTACGAGATAAACATATCGGACCCCCTCTCTTTTCACATTTCATTACGGGAATTAATAAAGCTGATTTGGTTTTTGTCAAATTTAAGTTATGGTATGTGTCAAAAATACATACACCCAAGGGTTATTTAATTGTCATATATAATAACTTTAAAAGTATAATTTTTATTTCCTTTTTCTTTCATCTTTTATAATCAAATTCTATCAATCCATTATCACCTATTGGTTCACTTCTTTTCACTTTTTTTTTTAATTTTTTACATTTAATCAATTATTTTAACAAAATTTTAAAAAATATTATAATAATTACAAAAATATTTTTATCTTTTAGTAGCATTTTCCAAACTTAAAATACAAAATAATATAAATTATGGTTAATTTAACTTTTATATATATATATATATGTGTGTGTGTGTGTGTGTGTGTGTGTGTGTGTGTTTGTGTTATAATTTTGAATTTGGATTGAAATCAAGTTCAAATTTTTTAGGAGTCAAGCTAGCCTTAAAACGGAGTCAAGTTACATATTTGACCTTCTGGAATTTAAGTTTAACCGGCTCTCAGGCGAGAGTTACGGCTGCGACGGGCCTGTCATAATAGTCCTGCTGCTGGCATTGTGGCCATTGCCGGTGAAGGCATCGCATTTTTAACCATATTCAATGGATTGATTCAATTAATTAATTAATTAAAATTTTATTAATTGATTTTATATTTTTTAAGCATTAGTTGAATTAAAATTATTTCAATTAATTTCATCTATTAATTAAATTAGCCGAAGTTTAATTTGTTTTATATCAATAAATTAAAATTATATTTTAAATCTTAAATTTTTAATCTTTTATAATTCAAATAAGTATAATCATTTAATAAATATTTAATTATCAAATAAAGATTATACTTTAAAGATACATTTATAATAAGTAAAAGCTTCGACAATATAAAACTTAAAATATTTAATAACACTAAAAATATCATATATATTTGATATAATTTAATTAATTTGATTAGTTTAACCGAATTAAGTAATTAATCGATAATCAAAATTTTTAAAAATTTTATTCTAATAAATGAATAAAAAAATTTTGATTAATAAATAAAAACAAATTCAATTTCGGTATATCAATTCGATTAAAATCAAAATAATGGTAAGCCAATAAAGGGAGGCATCTTTGGTATTTGTGAAAAAAAAAATTGGAA
>JBBYHK010497631.1:0-14983 GCA_038382065.1 Adansonia grandidieri | reverse complement strand
ATCGATACATGCAGGCCATTTTCACGGTCTGGGCATTTTTGACTCATCCACCATTGATCCAAAACTCAATTTTAACTTATTTCTTTGAATCAAGAAAGATCAAAACCCATATCGAATTATGAATTTAGACTTTTGAATTAATCAAAACATTATTTTTGAAGTCTAAATTGGATCAATAAGGGTCAATATCACATGATCACCCTACTCCCTAGTTTGTTGGCCAATATCACCATTAACCACCCTATTTGCTGGAAAATCATTTAAGCATTTAAACCAGCCACCTTATGCCCATCACATTGGTAGCAAGTTGCTCCTTACAACCACCCTATAGCCATCATGCTGATAGAACCTTGTCCCCCTTGAGAAATAGCCAAAAACATCTCCAATTTAGTTCCAAAATGCTGGTATAAAGGGACCACTTCTATCTCAGCTAAAAAGGGCTAGATTCCAGCTTGTTTCAACTTCTAAAAACACATTCACACACCAAAAAAACTAAATCCAGTATCTCTTCACCCACCAGCTAAAAATAGCCCTAAAATACTCACTCTCAACTTCTACACATTCTACAAATCACCTCATCCATACCAAAACAAAACCTCAGTGTTTCTCTCTTTTTCTTACTTATTTACAACAAGGAAAAGAGGGAAATTCAAGCCATCTCTGTTGTTTTAACTATTGGGCCAAAGTTAAACTTTTATTGGTATAACTTCCTACTCTATCACTTACATTTTTTGTTTTTCAGCACCTTCCTCATTTTAGTGAGCTCTCTATGTTTGCATCACCCTCTTAGGATTATCATGCATTATTGTGGCTTTTGGTTGTGGTAGTTTAGGATTTGGATGCCTTAATGCCCCTTTTATAAGCAAAATGCCTCATTTCATCCTTATTAGTTTGATATCTCTTACTCATGCATTTTATGCTATGTCTATACATCTTGTTATCCTTCATCCATGTATGAATTATTAGCCTAAAATATTTCAAGCACATTTGCAAATTAACTTGCATGAATCATTGTCATTTTCAGCATCCATGACATTTTCTTGTCAAAGTGCATAACACTTTCTTTGTCTAAGCCATTAGTAATATTAGCATCCCTATTCATGTTATGTGCCATCCCCTTGTATGTTTGTTGTCAAAATACATGTTTGATGGCTGATAAAAATTGATTTTTGAAACCCCCATAAGCCAAGCATGCTAACCTTAACCAATGAAGATTAGCATGGACTTAGCATTTTCCTCAAAGCTAGCAAAATATCTTGGGGAAAGTTAAGTTTTCTAGATTTGGAATCTTGGTTAAACAAGCTCAAATCTTCTGATTTTGAAATGTAAATGGTCTTACAATTATTCCCTAAATATTTTTGCCTTCTTTGAGTTAAAACCTTGAGTGGTATGATCAACCGGTTATTTCGTCGTCCCAAACTACTCCAGGACTGTGCAAATGAGCTTGTGATGCTCATGCCACTTTTCCCTTTCAATCATAGGCGTTCGAATGTCAATAACTCGAGTTTGGACCCGTAGACATAAAAAATAAGAGATATCCCTTGCTTTGCTTTGTCCCCTGCTGGCAACACAACTATTGCAAATTGAAAATTCACTTTAAGCTCCTAAATGATTTTTCATGAATTTGTTGATATTTTTCTATCAAAGCATGTCAAATTATCTTTAAAACAATGTCTTATTCACCCCTGGATCATTCTAGATGAGAGAGTTATGATTTTTCAAGTCTAAACTATCTAGAACCTCTAGAATCCGAACATGTATTCTGGTTAGGTCGTTCAGGCCCAATTATTTTTCCAAATTTTTCAAACATTTTTCCTTAAGGGTTCATGAAATTTTCTTTTCAAAAAGGTATTGTTTGTAATTTTTTGATACCAAATGAGTCCGAGGTGATTTTTCAAATTTAGACACACCTAGTCCTTCATATGCTCTGCCAACAGTACTATCAATCCGAACTTGAAAATTTATTCCCCTAGAAAGTGACCTTTTAGGGTTATGGGAATATTTTTAGGATGACCCTCATCAAGTTAACTTTCTAACAGTGTCTTGTCCACCTTCTAAATCTTTCGAACCAATTTAGAATAAATTCAAGAAGCAACATAGCGCGATGTTGTCCCCTATTCTCAATTTTGGTCAAAATTGAGTTGTTTTCTTGAATTTTGTCTCGAGACATTTGAATGTCTCTATGTCAACCCGATTAGACTTGAGAACATGCTTTGAACTCCCATAGGCTCGTATCAAGGCACAAACACATTTTACATCTTTACCATCCTCATTCACAATAATTTCTTTTGCCAAAAGTTGTTTAGAGGCTCATACATTCCCTAAATCACAAGGTTTTGCTAACTTAAGTTTCCAACTCGACTTCTCTAAAGAGTGTCAAACGTATCACTTTTAGGGATACTCCAACTCTACCTTTTTGAGGGGATACTCTAACCTCGTTTTTCAAAATTATCGAGATTAAAAAGAAACTTTCTTTTGTCAAAATGATTCATCATCCACAGGGATACTCCAACTGTGACCTTCTGAGGGGATACTTCAACCTCGCTTTTCAAACTTGTCAAGATTAAAAGAAACCTCTTTTGTTATTTGTTATCCACAGGGATACTCCAACCCTATTTTTAATGACAATTAATTTTTTCTCATTTTCGAACTTTTATGAATATGTCAAACAAACCTCGTTTAATCAAGGAACCCAGATGCATCTCAAAATTTGTCGATTCAATTATTCTTGGTAATCGATGCTAATTACGAGATAAATTCTAATAGTCCACACATTTTTTTTATTATTGCATTGAATGATCCATGTTATGTTACTTCATTTATTACTTTACTAACATGATTTCTTTGTGATGCTATTTGCATTCATGTTTTCAAAACATTTCAAATAAAATTAAAGGTAATGTTCCACGTAGGTATCTCTCCAGTGCCTAAAGTGGAACATTCCATTTTCAAAGTAAAATCCAGAGGTCATTTTATTGAAAATCTCTATTTTCCCATCTTTCTGAGGCATATATGAGATTATATCTTTTTCATTATAACCTGGATTTGTATTTTTATAAGATTCATGCGTTAAAATAGGGTTATATTGAAATAATGACAAAATAAGATCGAAATAATCAAAATCGAGATAAGACATGCTAGTAAGGTATCAATTTTAAGTGTCACAAAAAGGTTTATACCTTATTGTGCGTAACCAAGCCTCGACCCAAGTGGCAAATCTTTGCATTACGTTTTGAGTTTCGTAACTCAAAACATAGGTTTTAATAGGTATCCCATCATGCCTAGCCCAGAATGATTGATGGTGACTCCAAGCATTTACCATTTCATGATGGTCATCCGAGACTAATAAGATGAATGATTCATCTTATGGTCCTTTTCCCTGTACCACAAATCAAGAATTCATACATTCTCATTCTTATCACATCACCAAAGAAAAGTCTCGATCAACAAGACATGTTCAAGTTAGAAAAATATTTTAAGTCGTACGCATTCGTAGACCCGCGAGGATCTACCCTGGGGTACGTTGTGACACCCTTAGGTGAAGGTAGGTAGTTTTCATTTTTTGACATTGCATGAAAGAGACAGGAAAAGTGTTGTGGTTTCCGTCATGACCCTATCATCAAAATCAGGTCTCAGTGGAAGGACATGAATTTTATGGCTTGGTATCTTGGAGATAGAGGTTGTTAAATGCTCTTTTTAAGATGACCAAGACATCTTTAGCCTTTTGCTCTTCTGGCTAGCTTGGATCAATTCGTTCTCCCAAACAAAATATCTCATAAAGAGACAGGAATATTGTCGGCTTCGATTCCTCCTCTCGACCCAATGATCGTGCCATTTCCTGGTTACAAATCTTCTTTTCTTACTGTTTTCTTGAGTGCGCATTGGCCTTAAATCCTAAGCCTCTTTTGTTAGCTTGAGTGGTGACCTGTAGGGCTCAGGCCATCCCTTGCAGATTCTTGCCAAGCCTTTTTCCAGCACGAGAACCTTTGCCAATGGTCATTTTTAAACTTTAATGGGTATTTTTTGACAAGTGGGGTTTAACTACTAGCAATCCTTTTCCCATAAATGTTGCATTAACAAACTCGAAGGATTAGAAGGATGACTCTGGTGCATCCTCATTAGGCTTTATATAGATATCCTGAATGAAAGTAGCGGCGATCATTTCTTCTTTAGCTCCAATGGTGACTACTTTATCATCTATAAAAAATTTAAGCTTCTGATAGAGAGAAGATGGGACCGCTTCGGCGGAGTGTATCCATGGCCTTCCTAATAGGCAGTTGCAAGAAGGATTAATATCCATAACTTGGAAGTCAACTTCATATATACATGGGCCTATCTAAAGCTTGATTATGATATTTCCAATTACTCTGTGACATGTACCAACAAAAGCTTGGACTATGGTGTGGCTACTCTTGATGTTGGACTGATCGATAGGGAGTTTGCTTAATGTAGTCCTAGGCATAGCATTAAGGGCTGACCCATTGTCTATGAGTACTTTAAGCAAAATGCATCCCTTGCAATGGGTAGTAATATGCAGAGCCTTATCACTACCCCTGCCTCCGAGTGGGATCTCATCATCGGTGAAAAAGATATAATTATCGACCATGATGTTGTTCACTAGCAGATCCAACTTGTCTATAGGGACGTCCGAAGGCACATATGCTTCGTTTAGCACCTTCAGTAATGCATTTCGGTGAACCTTTGAATTAAGAAGTAGAGATAGCATAGAAATTTTTATGGGTTATTTGCTTAACTGGTCTATAATGTAGAATTCACTATGCTTGATGTACTTAGGAAACTCTGTGGCTTCTTTTTCACTTACTGCTTCCTTGATTTTCTCAGGCTCGAAATTCTTTGCTTGGGCTTCAGTGGTACTGGTGCTTGGAGATGCATCAACCTTCTATTTTTCTTAAGCTGGGGGAGCATAACACCTACCGCTACGGGTTAGGTGACTAACTTCTGACAGTTCCATTACAGTGGTTAAAGGAGTTAGTTCTCTGATGATCATTACCTGATTCTCGTATTTCCATAGGATAGCTTTGTTGCCCTTATACCTCTTATATGAGAATGGTTTTGGTACTTCCATAACTAACTTCGGTGTAGGTGCCCAAGAACTAACCTTAGGACTTGATTTGCCATAAAGAATGAGGAGTCGATTTCTCTCGTAAGGTGGCGTATGGTTTCATCTCCTATCATATTGATAGATTTAGTAGTAAGTGTGATCTTATGATAGAATTCTATCTGGCTTTCATTCATCATTCTTTAAACCATGGACCTAAATTCTTTGCATGTTTATAGGGTATGACCTACAATTATGTGGAAGTCATAAAAGTTGTGGAGATTGTCTTCTAATTTTTCTATTATGTTGAGTAACTCGACCTGAATCAATGCTTTCTAGACCAAGAATATTGGTATCCCTACATCCTCTATGCTTGCCTTTACTTCATATTTATTTTTAATGTTGATTATGTTTGTAGCTGGCTCAGTGTGGTTTGGTAAAGGATTGGCAGCAATATTTGGTCCTAGTTCATCCCAAACTATAAGACTTTTGAGTTAATTAGATTTTGCACATTTCGTTTGAAAGATATGCAGTTCTCAATGTCATGCCCTGCTGCCCCAGCATGGTATTCACAGTGGGCATTAGGGTTGAACCATTGTAGGTATGGTGGCTTCTTTTCTGGGACATAGATTGGTGCCACTAAATGATTTTGGAGCAAGGTCTAGTAGAGCTCCTTACAAGTCATAGGGATGGGATCAAAATATTATCTTTGTTGATTTGCACCTCGATTGCTAAGTGCATTATTTGCACCTCGATTGCTAAGTGCATTATTGGTTGCTCGATTGGTACTTTGGTGAACTTATGGAGGGCAGCTTTGTGGCAGGTTGGATAGGATTACAAAGGAAGGGTTATAGGTTATGGCATTAATTGGCTGAGGGGGTATGGTGATAGGGTAAGAATACAGCATGCCTGGGTAGTGAGGGTCGGGTATTTGACACTATTTTGGCTGAGATAAGCTAGCATAACTTATGGCATTGGCCTCTTCATCCTTCTTTTCACTGGCAATAGGCTTCTTGCTTGATCCAAACATTTCCTCGACTAACATTCTACCACTTTTAATGGTTGCATCAATCATTTCTCTAGAGAGGACTAGGTTTGTGAATTTCTTGGTGGCATTCCCTACGAGCTTCTCATAATAAGAAGTACGTAAGGTGTGAATGAAAGTGACTATCATCTCTTTTTCTGTAAGGGGAGGCTGGACTAGGGCTACTTTATTTCTCTACCTTTGGGTGTATTGCCTAAAACTTTTAGTGGATCTCTTTTCAAACTTCATTAGGGAAAGTCGATCTGGCACCTAATCCGACACGTGCTGATATTGATTTAGAAATGCCTTAGCTAAGTCAGCCTATGATTGGATTTTCACATTATCTAGCTTGATATACCACCAAGTTGCTGCCCCAGTAAGGCTATGCTAGAAGCAATGGATGAGGAGCTTTTCATCTTTCTCATACCTGGCCATCTTTCATAGGTGCATTCATACATGGACGAAAGGGTCGGTGGTTCCATTAAACTTCTCAAACTTTGAGACTTTAAACTTGAGGGAATGACAAGGTTGGACACCAAAGACAACGATTGCGTGTTAAGAGCTCCAAACTTGTCACTCCCTTCGACAGCTTGGAGGCATTTTTCCAGTAGCTAGAATTTGTTCACTTCTTCCGTAGTCATGGTGGACTTTTAACCTTCTATTTTCTTTGGTTTTTCATGGTCAAGGGTTATCGAATCTGCCGATGAGACTCCTGTATTTACCCTATGAGTACCAAGAATGAATTGACCTATTGCAACGGGATTTAGGTAGATAACTGGTAGGGCCTGAGTGACAGGTGTAGGAGCGGGCAGTTGTTCTTGTTTAGTTTCCCCTTAAGCAGGTTCTAGATTTTTGGCAGGGTGACTTTCAATATTGGAAGGATCATTCCTTATTTCAGCAGTGCTGGCTTGCCATTTTTCTTTCATAAAGGCGGTCATTAGTTTCATAAGTTTTGCGATTCAATTTTGCATTTCGTATTGCTGATGAAGCATCTGGTCTTGTGATTCCTTAACCATTAGCTCAAGTCGCTCAATACGAGCTTTATGATCACTCTCTATGACTTGCTTACGGCGTTGTGTGTTGTAGCGGTGCATGATGTAAGGTTATGTATTCCTGATTAATCTCGAAATCCCTTACACTTTTATGGCCTAATTCCTGTATTAGACTTTTTTTAAAAAAATGTATTATTGATGAGCATTTATGATGCAATGACAAGTTAAGATAATGAATGATTGATGCAAGTGCAATGAAAAATGGTGAAATTAAATGTGCATATGCACTGGAGACAATTGATTCTTGGAACAGTTTCATCAATAACATCATTCATAAAGTCATAAAAGGGTTTTTTTTTACGACATGTTACATCTGAAAGTAATTAACATGATTATATTCTGTAATCACACGATCAAGAAAACCCAAAAGTCATTAGTTACGATCTCCAATAGGTACGATGTCTCACCTTATGGACCGAGCTGCTTCAATCATGTTATTCGCCCCTCATTGAGCCATCTGAACTTGTTCAATGAGGTGCTGATGTTGTTCTTAGTAGTTCAGATGTGCCTGGTAGATTGTCACTTGCCCATCTAGTTCACGTTGCTTAGAAGCCGTTATTAGTTGATTGATATGACCTTGATGATCCTAAAGAGACTATTCTAACTCTTGGATTCTGTGAATGAGGGCTTCATTTCAACCTTGGTGGTTCTCGTATCTCGCATTCAAGCCTCGAGTCTTTAATTCCTTCATTGGTAGGTGAAAGCAAGAGCACGTGCCTTTATGAATTTTTCTTTATTGGTTCTGACTTCCTCCTTTTACTGATTCAGCTTACGATTGAGAGTGGCAACTTCTGCTTCCCATTCGACTAATGTCTTGTCTATATGGGACTTATTAGCTTTTCAGAGTGTCACATAATCCTAGGTTAGGCTTTTGAGGTTATCTTTGAAGTGATCCCTTTCTTTAACGACTCGATCCATTTCACTGCTCCTAAGATAGAAATCCATCTTTAGCTGGCCCTTTTCCTTCTTAAGTCGAGAGATATCTGTGGTAAAGGATACCTTTTCTCACTCGAACTCCTTTCTAAGTAGCTCGATCTTAGAAGGTGGTTCCTATATTGGGATTTGTAGTATCTAGGAGTTAGGTGGTGGTAATGGATCGTTGATACGGCGGAGCCTCCATTCTTCGTATCCAAGCATGGTGGGGCTTCTTTTCCAGTATCTTTCCATACAATGGACCTTCTTCCAGGCTTAGAAAGCTAACTGGACTTTTGCTTTATAATTGGGCTCTCCGTATTCAATATCCCAACGTCCCAAGTCTTCGAAGAACGGGATGAATTACTGGCACTAGAACTGACCCAATACCAATAAAGGAGCATAACTGGTATTTCCCCATAATCCTAGAAGTCGTACGCAAGTGTAATCTCCACATCTGCATACAATCGATTGAGGAAACACTTATGGAGCTCTCCACGTGATTTCTTCCTCCTTGACATTTCGTAATTCCATGACCTAATGCTTTTCTATGTTATCTTGATGACATTCTTTCTCTAATGCCATCAAAAGAGGACTGATTTTGAAGAAGAAATTTTGCCTGACTCTCCCTTTCCTAACACAAAGATGACCTAGGAGCCATATCTAGAGCAATAGGGCACACCCGATAAACCTTTATGTTTCCGTTCTTTTACAAAAGCTGAGGGCACGGATGGTTTCGGTGATGATGGTGGAAGTAGGGTTGATGTTGCAACATAGGCAAGAAAAGAAATCTGTGACTGCTGCCTCTACATAACCCAAAGTCTTCGAGAATATAATCAGCCTATAGATTGCCAAAGCGTAGACATCTTAAGCTTTTTTTTATCAGAAAGATTTACCATTACCTTTTTTAAGCTGGCCCAAGAGATGCATTCACTACTCCCTTTTACTTTAATGTGACTGTCAACCCATGCTTCTATGACTCCAAGAATTTGCCTTAACCTTTTCTTGAACAAAGGAGGAGTTAACGCCTTGTAGTACATCTGGTCTGATTTGGCCTTTTCTATGTTGAGCAAGGCTATGTACTCATCAATGGTAGGCATTGGTTGAAGGTGAAATTAGTAGGCCAAATTCCAGAGCTGTGCCACTACTCATAACAAGCCATCATCCAACTGAACTCGAAGTAAGAGAGCTATATCCTTATACTTTTTAGTGAAGGCTTCTTTCATGTTGCTTCTGATTATCCCAAACATGCTTCAGTTCCCAACAATCATTCTGACAAAAATCGATCTTGACCTCTTCATGCATTTTTAAGACATAGTTAGTCTTTAGAATGTCCCTGTCTTGATGTTGGCGACCTTCTGACCATGTTCTGACATTTTCAAAAGACTCTTGCTGAGATAAGCTATTGCTCCATAAATGATACCCCTTGCTGAACACCGAACCAGAACAATTATCCCAAAATGATGATAGTCATGATGGTTATGATGAAATGATGCATGCACCAAAACACAAACAAAGGGAAAATAAGTTAGTGGAACATATAGGAGACAAATGCAAGGAAATAAAGAATTTAAGGACATCAAAACCAAAAAATCATAACATGTCTCAACTAAGGTGGTGAGATGAGAAATGGACAGCATTTCAACATAGCAGGATGCAATCTGCCTTTCATGAGGTGATGCAATATCTTATTTTGATGAAAAAATAACCAACCGGTAGTAATATTCATTTATCACCACTAGTGTGGATGCACGTTAAGCCATGACTCGGATAGCATGATGGCTTACAGTATGAGACATTGTGAAAGATGGTTTGTGTTCACCGTCACTTATTTATACAAAGGTTAGCTATCGTTCAGGCTACATGACGCCATGCCTTGATAAATTATAAAAATGTAGATGTGGGTGACAATTGTATGCTCATTGTCAACTACATAATTATGGTAATTGAAAGTAAGGTTAGGAATGTTTCCCCAAGTAACCCTATTCTCCAAGTATTCTAGCGGCGTTCTGGTATGGTTTGACATGGTTTAGCTTGTAGGGCTCAATATATGAGGTTTAAGCTGATGCCTAAATACGTATCTGAATTGTTCCTCTGTCCGATAAGGACAGTCAAGGGACCTCGATCCTAGACCCATCGCGAGTTTGGCGAAACAGATTCGATTCGTTGGACTTATTTCCCTATGCAAATGTAGAGGGTTACTCACGAGAGACATAGGTAATTTACATCCAGGAAGATATTGCTATGCCTATGCAGAGGGTTACTCATGAACGCGGATAGCTCACTTCCTTCTAATGATTAGGTTATAACCATGCCATGGAGTTTGGCGGGACATAATGCACATGCAAGTGCGTGGTGTATGACGGGAAACAATCAAACCTGTTTGTTTACTTTCATATTACCATTTTTATTAAATTGATGATTATTCAAAAATGAGACAATCCTGACAATCAAGCCAAACAAAAGATTAGTTGACAAAACAAAAAAAGGGTCATAGTTAAATAATAACCGAAGATCAAAAAAACTGAGAACCTAGCAAGACATGACAAGTTATTTGCCTAACTCTCTATACAGTCCCTAGCGGAGTCGCCAAGCTGTCTAACGTACCCCGGGGTGGATCCTCGTGGATCTATGGGTGCGTATAACTTAAAATCGATACCATACTAGCTATGTCTTATCTCGGTTTTAATTCTTTTGATCTTAACTCGTCATTATTTCAATATAACCCTTGTTAATGCATGAATCTTATAGAGATACAAATCCAGGTTTTAATGAAAAAGATTTAATCTCATATACACCCCGGAGAGATAGGGAATATAGAGATTTTCAATAAAATAACCTTTGGATTTTACTTTAAAAATTGAATGTTCCACTTTGGGCACTAGAGAGATACCCACATGGAACATTACCTTTAATTTGATTTGAAATGATTTGAAAACATGAATGCAAATAATCATCACAAAGAAATCATGTTAGTGAGGTAACAAATGAAGCAACATAACATGGATCATTCAATGCAATGAAAAGGAATAGAGTATTGGAATTTATCTCGCAATTGTTATCTATTATTTGGGAATAACCGAATCGACAAATTTTGAGATGCATCTGGGTTTCCTACTTAAACGGGGTTTGTTTGACATATTCATGGGAATCTGAGAAGGAAAAAAATATTAATTATAGTTGAAAGACAGGGTTGGAGTATCCCTTCGGAAAGATGAGGTTGGAGTATCCCCGTGGATGACAAATAATTTTAACAAAGGAAGATTTTTAGATCTTGACAATTTTGAAAAATGGGGTTGGAGTATCCCTTCAGAAGATTAGGGTTGGATTATCCCCATGGATGACAAATCATTTTGACAAAGGAAGATTTTTCAATCTTGACACTTTGGAAAAGCGGGGTTGGAGTATCCCCAAAAGTGACTCATCTGGCACTCTTTAGAGAAGTTGAGTTAGAAAACGTAAATTGACAAAACTTTATGATTTAGAAAATGAGTAAGCATTTTAATGACTTTTGCCAAAAGAAATTATTGTGAACATGGACGGTAAAGATGTAAAGTATGTTTGTGCCTTGATACGAGCTTGTGAGAGGTCAAAGCATGTTCTCAAGGCTGATCAAGGTGTTATGGTGACTTTTAATGTCTCGAAATGAAGCTTGGGGAAACAACTTAATTTTGACCATAACCAAAAACAAGGGGACAGCATCGTGCTATCCCACTTCTCGAATTTATTCTAAATTGGTTTAAAGGCTTTAGAGGGTGGACAAGACACCGTTAGAAAGGAAACTCGATGAAAGTCAATCTAAAAGTGTTCCCAATATCCCAAAAAGTCACTTTCTACGGGAATAAATTTTCAAGCTCGGATTGATTGTGCTGCTGGGAGAACATATAAGGGACAAGGTGTGCCAGAATTTGAAAAATTACCCCGGACTCATTTGGTATCAAAAATTGCAAGCGATACCTTTATGAAAAGGGAATTTCATTAATCTTTTAGGAAAAATGTTTGAAAAATTTGGAAAAATCATTTAGTGGGCCTGAACAGCCCAACCATAATACATGTTCAGATTTCAGAAGTTCTGGATAGTTTAGATTTGAAAAATCATAACTCTCCCATCTGGAACAACCCCTAGGTGAATAAAACATCATTTTAAAGATAATTCAACACACTTTGAGAGGAAAATATTAGAAAATTCATGAAAAATCATTTAGGATTTTAAAATGATTTTTCAATTTGCAACAGTTGTGCTGCCAGCAGAGGACAAAGCAAAGCAGGGGATATTTCTTATTTTCTTTATGTTTACGGGTCCAAACTCGAGTCATTGACATTTAAACGTCCATAACTGAAGGATAAGAGTGGCATGAGCATCATGAACTCATTTGCACAACCCCAGAGTAATTTGGGATGATGAAACAGCCTGTTGATCATACCACTCAAGGTATTGACTCAAAAACAAGGCACAAACATTTTGGGAACAAGTGTAAGGTCATTTTCATTGCAAAATCAAAAGATTTGAGTTTGTTTAACCAAGATTCTAGATATGAAAAACTTAATTTTCCCTAAGGTATTTTGCTAACTTTAAGGAAATTGCTAAATCCATGCTAATCCTCATTGGTTGAGGTTAACATGCTTGGCTTGGGGAGGCTTTGAAAATCAATTTTTGACAGCCATCAAACATGTATTTTGATAAGGGGAAGACAACAAACATACAAGGGGATGACACATAACATGAATGGGAATGCTAACTTTACCAATGATCTAGACAAAGGAAATCTTATACATTTTGACAAAAAAATATTATGGAAGCTGAAAATGACAATGATTCATAAAAAGATGCAAGCTAATGTATAAATATGCTTGAAATATGTTAGGCTAATGATTCATACATGGATTAAGGATAACAAGATGCATGGATATGGCATAAAATGCATGAGCAAGAGCTATCAAAATAATGAGGATGAAATGAAGCATTTTGCACATCAAAGGGGCATTAAGGCATCCAAATCCTAAACTACCACAACCAAAGGCCATAATAATGCATGAAAATCCTAAAAGGGTGATGGAAACATGTAGAGCTCACTAAAAATTATGAAGGTGCTGAAAAACAGAAAATGAAAGTGATAAAGTGAGAAGTTATACTAATAAAACTTCACTTTTTGACCAAATAATTAGAGCAATAGAGATGGCTTGAATTTTCCTCTTTTCCTTGTTGTTAATAAGCAAGAAAAAGAGAGGAATAATGAGGTTTTGGTTCTGGTATGGATAAGGGTGATTTTTGGAGTGTGTAATGGTTGGGAATGAGTGTTTTAGGGCTGTTTTTGGGTGGTGAGTGAAGAGCTACGGGATTTGGTTTTCTTGGTGTAGGAATGTGCTTTGGAAGCTGAAAATGAGCTGAAATCTAACCTTTTTTAGCTGAGATATAAGTGGTTTATTTATACCAGCATTTTGGAGTCAATTTAGCGGTGTTTTTGGTCATTTCTCAAAGGGGACAAAGTGGTGTCAGCTTGGTGGCTATAGAGTGGCTGTAAGGAGCAACTTGTGCCAATGTGATGGACATAGGGTGGCTGATTTAAATGCTAAAATGATTTTCCAACAAATAGGGTGGCTGATAGTGATCTTATTCAACAAACTAGGAAGTAGAGTGATAATGTGACATTGACCTTTTTCATCTAATTTAGACTTAAAAAAAGTTTTGATTAATTCAAAAGTCCAATTTCGTAATTTGACATGGGTTTTGATCTTTTTTTATGCAAAGAAACGAGTTAAAATCAAGTTTTTGATCAATGGTGGATGGGTCAAAAATTCTCAGACCGTGGAAAATTAGCCCAGTTGTTAAAAAAAAAATTAGCCCAAACAAAATAAAGTGTCGACAATATATATATATAACAGTTGTACAGTAGCCAACTTTTAAGATTACGAAGTATGATGGTCGCACAACCTATTTTCTTGTATGAACTTTATAAAGAGAAGAGATCAATCTCTTAAATTTGATTATAAAAATATTGTACCCATTATGCGTGAATGGGAGATATGGGGAAACGGTGCCCATAAGGGCACAATGTTCCGATTAAGTTTAAAAAAGAAACTGCCATAAAATGTTAAAATTAAAAAAATTTAAAAAAGAAAGAATAAACTTTCTTAAATGACCCTATTCTTCCATTGCGACGGGCAAGAAGAGAAAAGCAAGCAAAACTTCTTTTTTTTTTTTTTTAATGGTGATGCTTCACTTGGCCAAGAATGAGAGAAGTTCATTCAACTAATGTCGAGAAAAGAAAATAGAGAAAAAAACAGAGTTTCTCTTTACAACACTCAAAACTCTCTACAATATTTGAAGAATTTAGTGTTATAGAAAATAGACATTTTCTAATTATGTGACTATATCTTCGATCAGTGAATCAAAATCAATTTCACATCGAATAATTCAATAAATTTGTTATTTAATTTCATATTTTATTTACAGATTATTTATATGTGATAATCTTTAAAAATTTAATTAAATTTTTTATTTTTTATTTTTATCAAATAAAATAATTTATTTTTTAAGATAAGTAAAAATTAAAACTTTTAAGATAAAAGTAATTTCATATAAACATTCACTAAAAAAAAATGGTATTTTGAAGGGCATTTTCTAATAGTACACGGAAGGCCTGGCTATTTTCATTCTTCAATTGGTTATTACTCGCGTGAATACACTTCCCGTAATTAATAAAGTTTATAAACGGCACAAAAACTTACTTTTGCTTTTCAGCGCTTACCATGTATTCCCCATTTAGATAAAAACTCGTTCTCACTTCTTTCTTTCTTTTTTTTTTTCTCCAATTTTGCTTCTTACCAATCATTTCTCCCTTAATTTCAAACTCAAACCCTAGCTTTTCATCTCCATCACTGTCAGCTGTACTCTCACCATCATCATCGCTAGCTTTGCTCTAGCCATCTTCATTC
>JBBYHK010497610.1:0-14983 GCA_038382065.1 Adansonia grandidieri | reverse complement strand
ATTAGTTATTGCTATTTGCATTTGCTACTCAAATATTGAAGTATTAAAATATGCACTATATATCTGAAGCAAGTTTTAATTACGACTTTTTTTGAAAATTTACTTTTAGGTTTATGATTAGATTATTATGTCATAATTCAGCAGTAAATAATTTAGTGGTACTTTTTTCATATAGTCTTACTAGTTTTAAATTTTAATCTTACACTTATTTAGTTTTTAAAGATAGCCATTTTCCTATTTTTAATTAATATGTAGAATTATATTTATATGTATGCATAATGAAATTATAATGTATTCAAACATTCAAATTCATCAAATTAATTATTTTAAATATTAATATTATTAATTTATAATATGTTGTATCTTTATAATAAATTATTGAACAAATTAATGTTATATCTTCTTGGTGCTAATGCATATTGATTTGGATATTGGTTTTATATAATATTTTGTTTCTATGTAGTACATTTTGTGTAGGAGTCTTTTACTAGCTTCTGGTGATTGTTAAGGCTGTAGTGTAATTTGTTATGTAAGGTGATGATTTGTCACCATTTTTAATAAAATTCTAAATTAGCAAAAAAAAAATCAATCTACAAACATCATTATAAAAACTTATGCAAAAAAAATAATAATAAAAAAAGATTCCACCAAGCTCCATAACTAGGCTATCATGGCTAGGGGAATGGCTTGCTGTAGGTGGTTTGTGGGTCATAAATGAGGCAAGCCTAGGATGTTTTACTATAGTCTTCAAAGCCTAATAGTTTAAAAAACTAGCTCAATACCTCAAGAATAATTGAACTAAGCCTAATAAACCCACTGGTCATATAATCTATTATTTAGTATTATTTAAGGTTTTAGCATAGGCTAAGTATTATTGAAGGTAGTAGGAAAGATGAAAGGAAATTGTAAACATAAGCCCTGGAAGCTAATTATTGTGGCTTGCAAGGTATTGGCATCTACTGATTTTATATAATTAAATATTATATTTTATTAATATTATAGAAGTATATCTTTATTTATAAAAATTTATTTAATAATTGTTATAAATGTCTTATGTAGATAAAGTCTTTGAAGCAAATTGGCTTTGAACGGGAATTGTAAAGAGTTGCAATTATAAGATACATATGTATCAATGCCATGTTTCTAAAATTGTTTTAGGTCATTGTATTGTCAAGATAAAGCATTGACAATACACAAAGACTAGCATAGCTAAGCCTCCATACATATGATGCACGTAACTGATCTTATAAGTTGAAGTATAGAGATATTGGGGACATCATATTGGCATTTGTTATGATAACAAGTTCACTAAACATGACCCACTAAAAGAGTTCCATTTGGTATTTCATTTAAGCATTTGTAGAAATACGCTCATGTGCCAGTAGCGTAAGTGATCCTTAGACTTGTGACACTAGATAATCCTATATGAAGAGCATCATGCTTTGATTCTATCAAGAACGGGTCCATAATAGAGGGCTACTTATGATAATGTGGTTTTGGGTATGGCATGAATCATATGGCATGTGAATAAGTGGTTAAGAGAGGATTCATCACCCCAAATGATATAAACGGACATATCTCGCATGTATCAGGTCCATGTTAACTTAAGGCCAATGGCCAAAGCAATGCTAATTATTCAGTTAACGCATAGAGGTTGCCTACTATTATGGAATAGGCTAAAGGTAGATATTAAACAATGCTCTTGCTAATTTTGGGATAAATGATGAAAGAATATATTACACTGAGATACTAAACCTCAAGGGCTTATAAAAACCAAATTGACTCTCATCTATGTTGGGTGGCCATAATGCATTGCTAGATATCAATCTTGGTATATAAATACAAAATATTCTTTATTGAGCTGTTTTATATTTAGTGCCAATCTGGTGGGGCCTAATAGGTCGCACGCGTAACGGAGATTAGTAGAAATTAAGTTGACATTGGGTTAATATGTCTAATACAAGTAATGGTAACTTAGGCCCAATTTTAATGAGTTCACGTGGCCCAGGGCAAAATTATAATTTTTTAGAAATTAAATTTTAAACCTTAGCTATATAAGCTTACGATAGCCATCCTTAATAGCCTATGAAAGGCTTGAAAATTTTGGCGAAGAAGCCTAAAAAACCCTAGATTGAGTTTTACCTAGAAACTTTAAGAGGCATTGCGCAATCTTTGAGTTCTTAGAGAAAATTTGTTTTTTTTTTCATCTCAATTTGATTATAAAATCAAAGTTTTCTAAGTGCAAGGAAAGGTTTATTGAAACCTAGCTGCTAGCATGGCTCCTGCCAATAAAGTTTCTTTCTTATTGAATGTTTTTTGCATCACTTATATGGATAACCATTAAAGGCTGACACTTAGACAGTTTTAGTTTACGGCAACTGGGCTCAATGTACATATTCCTTAATTATGGAATTGCTAAAAGACATATCAAGATTGAAATATGCTTGAACCTTGAATAGTTTTTTAGGATTCTTGATTTTAAAGATTAATCAAAACCATGCAATATGATTTGGTTTAGGAAGTCTCAACTTTATCTTTTTGATTTGTTTCCACTACGACGTTTATGAATTATTTTGTAAATTTTTGTCATATGATCACTTGATGTCCCAAGACTTCTTATAAATGTTATCAGAGCCTCATTGTATTGATTTGATTAATCTTATGTTTTAGTTGTTATCGATTAAAGAATTTATTATTTTGATGCTATCTTGATCCATTTCTTAAATTTTAAATTGAAAAAATTTGTTTCTTATTTGTTTTTAAATTTCCAGGATTTTAACTCATGTTTATTATTCAATATTAACTAGTTTAATTATGATTTTATTAATTAAATTGAATAGAATCATTAGTTAACAATTTGGTGTTGACTAATGTTAGGTTGGCTACATTTCGATGTTTTAATATGGCTGATTTTTTGGATAGCCATTGCTATGATTTTTTCCCCCAACCTTGAAGTATTATGAATTATTTATAAAACTTTTTAAAGAAATTATGTTAAAATCGAACTTGAAAACATTTCAATTCTAGGCTAAAATGAGTGCACTATGTGTGCTTATAGTTTACACCATCCTAGTCTTTTTTCTTGGACCTTGGTGCGACATTAATGGAAATAAGGAGTTATTGTAAATTTGTTGTATTTTTAGAGGTTCAATGGGAGGAAAAAAATATTGTTTGGGATGGTGTAAGATGGCTAAGATAGCCATGCATGGGATAGAGTCCTAATTGGACTAAGATTCCTCCAAAATTGCACCACCATTATCCTACATGGAGTATGACTCTTTTAATTTTATTTTTCATGAAATTTAAAATTTGATATGATCAGATTAAATTAAGATTAAATTTTAAAAAAAAATTGTAAAAAATTAGCAAAGGTGGCACAGCGTACCTCACTGAAAGATTGAATCCAATTAAAACACTTACATATCATGAAACACCTATTTATCCAATTATGTTATATTTTAAAATTGTTTAAGATATAAATCGGATAATGTAATAAGCATAGGATTAAAATTCAATTAATTTGATTAATTGAAAAATGTATCTAATTTAAATGATTAACCTTATTTGGAGTAGGATTTATTCTAATATGATTAGAATAAATGTTAGTCATGTAAGAAAATTATTTTTTTATTAAATTAAACATTGATCAATTATTTAGCATCGAAAATTGGTAACTTGAATTTAAAACACATGTTTATATATTCATAATTGTTATGGATGTATTGGATGATTATGGACTAGGCCCAATATTATTGTGGATGCATGGTTAATTGTTCATGAATGTCTAAATTTTAAATAAGGTCTGTGAACCTACCTCATCTCTATTTTCTTTGGGGTTATAAAATTATTTTCTCACTTAAATCCCATCAAATGTAACTTGAGGTTTCTTTATTATAAATATCATTAGATTACATAAAAGTGTAAAATTAGGATTATTTAGGGAAAATTTTGTAACTTGAAAATGAAGATCCAAGCAAAGGCACCGTAAAGCCTAGGAGATTGCAAGAAGCTTTGGAAGACTATGTATGTCATCACTTGGGAATTGACGGAGCAATTTCACTTGATGGCTTAAGAAAATTGCATTAGATATTAGTCCATAATCATCCAAGCAGTATGCATAGTAGTAGATATATTATACAATATTTAGTCACATGCTTTGCATGCTAAAAACGCCTTCCATTATCATAACAAGATACCCTAGTTTTAGCTTAGGGTGATTTGTTGAGTCACTCAAGGTCTCTTCTGCCCAAACGGTGTGAGTTATGAGTAATGGGTCTTAATCAACTAATATTGTATGGTTCGGATGTATCACAGTTGACCATATGATGTTAGAGGTGATGGTTAGGTGAAATGAATGTGATACATTTGGGCCAAGAGTTGCCACCTTATTGATTTGGGAGTTGTATAAAAATGCAATTGGTAAGCTATGTTACCTATCTAACTAAGCTAATTGTAATTTGTAGAGTCACTCAAGGTTATAACATGTTGAAAGGGATCCCAGCCCATTAGAAATATCTTAAAGATATTTTTGAATAAAAGTGAGGGCTATTATCTCAAAAAATTAATGGAAAGACCAATAAAGATTTGATACCTTATCATTATTGTTTTAAAACATGAATAACTAAGTATACTTATTTTATACTAGGTTGTTGATAATGGTATCTATATTAACTTTATTGAGAGATATACTTGATGACGTTAGCCTAAAATGTTTGGTCTAGTATGTTCTGAGAAAGTTCTTAACAAAAAGAAAGTTGCTGACTTGCACATTAACATGATTGAGTTGAACTATTCTACTATTAATATTACCTCTTAGATAATAGATTCAGGGTGTGGATCACATTTATGTAATACATAGCTTGTTTAAAGAATAGTAAAAAATTAGGCTGTAATGAGCTAATTCTAAGAATAAGCAATGGATCAAAATTCAAAGCCACTACTATTGAAAATTGTACCTTATCATTGCCTATAGGCATGACCATGGAAATAAAAGATTGCCTTTGTGTTCCAAGATTATCTAGAAAAATCATTTCAATATCATACCTTACTGTGAATGATAATTTCAAATTTAGGATGAAAAGCAATAGTTGGATGATTATCCAAAATGACATGGTTTATGGCTTGGCTTTATTTAGAATGGGCTATATGTATTGGATCCAGAAATGCACAAGCTCAACATATAAGTGAAGAAAGCAAAGAGTAATAACCTCAGTAAAACCTACATCTAGTGTTGTAGACTTGGTTATATAAATGAGACCCGGATAGCCAGTTATACAAACAAAGCCATTTAGACCCATTTAAGTTCGAATCATATGAAACATGTGAATGTTGTCTCCTTAGTAAGATGATGAAGTCACCCTTCACTGGTAAATATGATAGAGCTACGGATTTATTGAGACCACTACATTCAGATGTACATGGACTAATGAATACAGCGGCCTGTAATCGGTAATCTTACTTAGTTACCTTTATTGAAATAATTACTTAAGGTATAAGTATGTGTATTTAATGAAGTACAAGTCCAAAGCTTTTGAGGAGTTCAAAGAGTTTAGGGCTAAAATAGATAAACACACTTACTAAAGTACTCTAGCTCTTAGATCTGATCAAGGAAAAGAACATTTAAGCCAAGAATTCTTAGGTCATTTGATTAAGAATTGTATTTTGTCATAATAGACCCCACATGGAACTCCATTGGAATGTCTAAAAGGAGAAACTAAGCTTTGTTAGACATGGTTCATTCCATGATAGCTAAGGTTGACCTTTTGATATCCTTTTTAGAGATATGGCTTAGAAATTGCTACTCATCTTCTAAATAAGGTTCCATTCATCAATTAATAAGATACCATATGAGATATAGAAATATAATAGCCAGACTTGTCTTACAGAAGGATTTAGGGATGCACTGCTTATGTGAATTGTGCAACGATTGATGAGCTTGGTGTGAGATTAATCAAATGCAAGTTTATGGGGTATCCTAAAGAAACTATTGGATAGTATTTTTTTAATCCCAATGAGCAAAAGGTATTTGTCTTAAAACATGGATACTTTTTAAAGAAAGAGTTTTTACATGAAAGATCCAGTGGGAGTAAAATTGATCTTGAAGAAGTTTAAGAACCACAAACAAACATTCCTATGAACCTAAACCAATAGTTGAAGCACCAGATGCTTAGCTTGAAGCTTAAAAGGCGCAACTACTCCATCAATCTAGTAGGATTAGGCAAGCTCTAGAGAGATATGGATTTCTTATGGATTAAGAAGGCTTGCTTTGTGATACTGAACCATAAATTTTGAGGAAGTAATGTCCAACATTGATTTTGATAAATGGCTTAAAGCTAGAAGATCTAAAATGGATGCCATGGAAGTCAACCAAGTATGGATTTTGTTTGATCCACCTGAAAGGATAGTACCCACAAAGTGGAAGTGGGTCTTTAGGAGAAAGAATTACATGGATGGCAACGTACAATCATAGAAGGCTAGGTTGGTGGCAAAAGATTATTATCAAGTAAAAGACATTGATTACAAGGAAACCTTTTCACCAGTTGCTATGGTAAAATCCATTCGAATTATGCTTGCTATAGTTGTATTTCATGATTATGATATGGCAGATGATGTAAAAACTATATTCCTTAACAGGAATTTGCAAGAGGAAGGGTACGTGACACAATCTGATGGTTTTACATTTAAGTCAATTTGAAATCAAGTATATAGACTGAAAAAGTCCATAAATAGATTGAAGTAAGCTTTACGAAGATGAAATATCAGATTCAATGAAGCAATCAAAGAATCTGGCTTCATAAAGAATCCTGATGATCCATGTGTCTATAAAAAAATAAATAGGCAAGCTATTGTTTTCTTAGTGCTATATGTTATGACATATTGGTCATATGAAACGACATATTAATAATACAGGCCACTAAAGTCTGGCTGTCCAGATAAATTCTCCATGAAGGATTTAGGAGAAGCACCTTGTATATGGGGAATTAAGATATATGGAGATAGATTAAAAAAACCATGTAGTTTATCCTAATCTATTTATATAAACAAGGTGCTAAAGAAGTTTACCATGAAAAACTCTGAGAGAGGAAACCTGCCTATGGTGCATGGCATACGTTACTCGAAAGAGTTATGTCCTAAGACATTAGATGGAAGGAAACATATGGAGGGATTGAATTTTTATTAGAGGTTATTTTATTGCTAGTTTCCAATTTGATTGGGATGATAGTAAATCACAAATCGACTTGGTATTTACCTTTGACCTTATTATAGTTAGTTGAAAACATTTTAAATAGGCTACAACTACAAACTCAAAAATTAAAGCTGAATACATCTCTGTATGTGAAGCCGCGAAGGAAGCAATTTAGATGAAAAAGTTTACCACTGAACTTGGTGTGCTTCCAAACATTGTTAATCCAATACCATTTTATTGTGATAACAATGGAGCCATAATGCAAACTAAGATACTAATATCTCATCATAAATCCAAACACATATTATGTTGATATCACGTCATTAAGACATTATTGAGAGACATGATGTTAGTATGGAACGAGTACCCACCAAGGAGAACTTAACTAGTCCATTCACTAAGGTTCTATACTAGTAGAAACATGATCCTCATATGTAAGGCATGGGGCTTAGACATATAGGCGATTGGCTTTAGTGCTAATGGGAGATTGTCAGTGCAAACCCTGCAAGCCAATTGTTGTGGCTTATAAGGCATTGGCATTAAGTGATTTCATGTAATCAAATATTATATTTTATTAATGGTGTTGAGTTATTTCTTTATCTATAAGAATTTATTTAATAATTGTTATAATATCTTATATAGATAAAACCCATGAAACACATTAGCCTTGCAAGGGAATTATAAAGAGTTACACTTATGAGATCCCTATACATTGAAACCGTGTCACTAAAATCATTTTTGGTCATCATATTGTCAAGATAGGGCATTGACAACATACAAAGACTAGCATACGTAAGCCTCCATGCATATGATGCATGCAACTAATATCACTCGCTATGAAAGTTCCATTTATTATTTCACTCAAACGTCTATGGAAATACTTTTATATGTCAATAGTGTAAGTGATCCTTAGACTTGTCACACCAGGTCATCTCATATTAGGAGTATCATGCTTTGATTCCATCATGGACGGGTCTACAGTAGACGGATACTTATGGTAGGGTGGTTTTGGGTATGGCATAAATCATAATGTAGGTGAATGAATTGTCCAGAGGGGATTCATCACCCTAAATGATATAAGGGGACATATCTCGCATGTACTAGGCTACTATTAACTCAAAGTCCTTGGCTAAGACAATACTGATTATGGAGTTAACACATAGGGGTTGCATACTAATATGGAATGGGTTAAGGATTAACATTAAAGCATGCTCTTACTAATTTTGGGATATATGATGAAACGATATTTAGTAAATTGAGATACTAAACACTAAAAGGCTTCTCAAAGCTATGTTGACACTCCCTCCATGCTAGGTGGTCATGATGCAAAATTAGATGCCAATCTTGGTCTATAAATATAAGTTATTTATTGGGCTATATTATATTTATTATCAATGTGATGGGGATTTGATAGGTCACATACATAAGGGAGATCAATAGAAACTAAATTAAGACTACTCTAATATGTTTAACACAAGTAATGCTTACATAAACCCAATTTGAATGAGTTCACATGGCCCAGTGGCAAAATTATAATTTTTAAAAAATTAAAATTTAAACCCTAGATATATAAGCCTATGATTGCCATCCCTAATAGCCTAAGGGAGGCTTGAAAAAATTAAGCCAAAAGGCTTAGAAAATGCTAGATTGCATTTTGCCTAAAAACGCTAAAGGCCATTATGAAATCTCTAAGTTCTTAGAGAAAATTTATTTTTTAATCTCATTTTAATTATCGAATCAAGGTCTTCTAAGTGCAAAGGAAGGTTTATTGAAACCTAACTATTAGCATAGCTCCCAACAATAAAGTAGCTTCCTTATTAAAGTTTTTTCAGGTCACCTATATGGATAACAGTTAGAGTTGACGCTTGGATAGTTTTGTTTTACAACAATTGGGCTTGGTGTATATATTCTTGGGTCATGGAATTGCTAAAAAAATCTAAAGATTGAGGTATGTTTGAATCTTGAATAATTGTTTAGGATTTTGTATTCTAAAGATTGCTCAAAATCATGCAAGGTGATCCAGATAAAAGACTCTCGGCTTTATTTTTTTTTATTTGTATCTACTATAATGTTTATGAATTATTTTGTAAATTTTTGTAATATGATCACTTGCTATCCTGAGACTTCCTATAAGTGGTCTCAGAGCCTCATTTTATTGATTTGATCAATCCTTTGTTTAGTTGTTACTGATTATAGAACTTGTTGTTTTAATGCTATCTTGAATCGTTTCTTGAATTTAAATTTAAAGAAAACTATTTTTTTTTTATTTTTAAATTTTCATCATGTTGGTACATGTTTATTATTCTTTATGAATTAGTTAAAATATGATTTTATTAATTAAATTAATATTGGAGTCATTGATTGACAATTTAGTGTTGACTAATGCTAGGTTGGCTTTGTTTTGCTGTGGCTGATTCTTTGGGCAACCATTGCACAATTTTTCCCTTGGTTTCCCACATTGAAAGTGCTATAAAATGTTCATAAAACCTTTTGAAAAAATTACGTTAAAATCGAAGTTGAAAATGTTTCAATTCCAACAAATGCACTAGGTGTGCTTGTAGCTTTAGGCATTCTTGTCTTCTTTCTTGGACTTTGGTGTGACATCAATGGCAGCAAGGAGTTTCGATAAATTGCTGTATTTTTTAGGTTTAGTGGGAGGAAGACAATAGTGTTTGTGTTGGAGTAGGATGGCTAAGATAGCCATGCATGGGATAGAGTCCTAGTTGGATTAGGATTCTGGATTCCTCCAAAATTACACCAGCACTATCCTGCTTGGAGTAGGTCTCTTTCAATTTTATTTTTCTTGGAATTTAAAATCCGATACGATAGATTAAATTAAAATTAAATTAAAAAATTTGCAAGGTGGCACAATGTACCTCCTTGAGAGGTTGAATTCAATTAAAACTTTTACATATCATTAAACACCTATTTATCCAACTATGTTATTTTTTTAAAATTGTTCAAGTATAAATTAGATAATATAATAAGCATGGAATTAAAATTCAATTAATTTGATTAATTGAAAAATATATTTAATTTAAATGATTAATCTTATTTGGAATAGGATTTATTCTAATATGATTAGAATAAATATTAATCTTGTAATAAAATTGTTTTCTTAATTAAATTAAATATGGATCAATTAATTTGGCCCTAAAAATTGGTAACTTGAATATAAAACACATGTTTATATATTCATACTTGTTGTGGATGTATCGGTTGATTATGGACTAGGCCAATATGATTGTGGATGTATAGTTAATTATTCATGGATGTTTAAATTTTTTTAAAATAGGGTTTGTGAACCCTGCCCTATCTCTATTTTTTCTAGAGTTGTAAAATGCTTTTCTTACCTAAATCCTTTCAAATGTAACTCAAGGTTTCTTTTCTCCCCTAAATACCCTCTTTCATGCATCGATACTATAAGTGTTCATAGGCCACGCCATGCCAAGCCTAAGCATAGTATTAATATTATTTATGCTTGCTCAAGCCCAAATCGACTAAAAATATAGGCTTCAAATTTTACTTAAACCCACCCATAGTTTTGAATGGATAGTCCAAGCCTATTTAAGCAGACCTATATTATATTTTTAATTTATTTTTTAAACATTAATTTTTAGTAATTTAATGATTTTCTTTTATTAAATTTTAACGTACAAATAACTTAACATATATTTTAAGTTTATACTGTAATATTATATATATCTTATTTTTTATATGATACATATTTATTTTATATGGTAAAAATTATATAATGTATATAAATATGAAACTAATATATATTATATAATTGAAAATGGGTCAAGCTGGGTAAGGCTTGGTCTTTGATTGTTGGAGCTAAGGCCTATACCATTTTTAAGCAGGCATTATTTTATTGTTGAAGCCCATTATTTAGTCCTAATATTTTTGTCCAAAACCTCTTACATATTGGACAAGCCTTTATGCTTAGACAACTAGGTTAGCCCAAGAGCACTTTTAATCAATATCATGCTCTCCAATGGTCATATTTCAAGGGCTTTAATGTCAATTTGTTGATACAATTGGTAAATGTATTGATAGCTCGACACAAGGAAGAATATAAGGCTCATTTATAAAGCATCCAATGGCTCTAAACCATCCTAAACAATTCTAATGGCCACAATTCAATCTTAGGCTAAAAATAAGCTTCTTTAACACCTCTATTAGCAAGAGAAATAAAAAGATTTGAGTCATATCTTTCATCTCTCTCAAGTTTCTCAGGCAGTTCTTTCTTTGTATAGGATTAACTCTTTCTATCAATCATTGTATTTTTTGTAACTCTATCATTACAATCCTTCATCTTTGTACCTAAACTTTGTAAACACCTAACCTTGTAAAAGTTATCCTTGTTTGCATCAAATTCTATTAGAAAATGGACGAAGTTTCTACCATAGCCTAAAAGGCAGAGAGGTTATATTTAAGCCTAGAAAAAATAAGGGAAAAGGTTTTTATCTATGACTTTAAAAGATATGGAGTGTAAAGGTTATGCCTTGTCCTTGAAACATATCAATTCAAGTTAATGAATTGGGAAACTCTTTGGCAAGTGAATCTAAGGGAAAAGATGTAGGCTCAAAGCCAAACCTTTATAAATTACTGAGTTTGACATACTTTCCTTACTCTTTTAATTATTTATTTTTTCACTAACTTGCAATCGCAATTTCATTGTTTGATTTTCTCAATTTCCATACTTAAAGTTTTAATTTACAAAATATTTTTAGCAATCAATTCACCCTATCTTAATTTCACTCACCATAAGGTCTAACAATCTCTTTAATAGATATACAAGTAAGAAAGGCATAAGAACAGTAAGATAAAGGAAGAAATGCTTGGTGAACTAAAGTAAGTCTTGTTTCAATGATACCTCTATGTCTTTTTTCTTTTATAGCATCATGATGTAATGTATAAGAGCTGTTTATAAAGGTTGGATACTAAAGATAACATAAAATGACATTAAATTATTATACTCTCCCCTATTACTTGCAACAATTAATTTTTTAAAATAATTTTAAATAAGAGATTTAAACTTAGGTAAAATGCTACAAACAAAAGATTTATTACGCATAGGATAAAGCAAATATATTTGGTAAAATGATCAACAAAAAACTTAATAGTTGTAGCCATCAATAGAAGGAATTTTGGCTAAACCCTAGACATTAGTGAAAATTAAGTTTGAAGGACCTTAGCTAATACTAATCGGTGACTTTTACTAAAGTTGCATGAGTTGCATAAATTAGTGGAAATAAAAGTTGAACATGTTAAAGTAATATGTTTATGCATATACTTTAAGTTTAAGACAATAGGATGACATGGCATATGGAGATCCGCACCCAACCACAAAGTGTTATCCATTTTAACCCAAAAGTCTTATAGTTTTATTTGTCAAAAAATGCCTTATAAGTATGGGTTTAAATCTCTATATAACAGATCCTCAAATTAATTTAATGAGGATTAGGAGTGTCAAAAACTCCCCCTATTTAAAGCTTAAACCATCAAGGCTAGTACAAAAAAACATAATCAAAGGCATTGGGATTCTAAAGTTAGCTCTCACTTAACTCCTGCAGGATTCTATAGAAGGCTTCTACGTTATGGAACTTAGCTTCCATATTGCCACAGGTTATTGTTCTGATATGACAATTGATAAATTTTCTTCTAGCAACAAAGAAAAATGGGAGAAAAAAACCCTAAAAAAGAAAAAAGGGCTTAGGATTTCAAGATTTAGGCTTAAAATTAAAGGTTTAATGTATGATTAAGTCAAATTTCTTTTAATTTTTATTTTGAATTATTTCTTTACAGAACCTATATTTAAGTTTTAACATTCTTTGACTTTTTCTTATTCAAGAATAATTCTTTTGACTTTTCAGCAATATAGTAAGCACCAATTGAAAGATCTCCTCAAGATATTTCTAAATGATTCTTGTGGCAAGTCATTTGGAATTGTATTTTTGTAAAAAATCATATTTTTATATTCTGAAAAATGGGTTTTGACAGCTCTTATAAGTCAACTTTGAGTCATCAAAACTTTATTTTTTGATAACCAGTTTTGTTAGAACTTATATGGCTTTTATAGTATGAAATTTCATTTTTCCAAGGTATATTTATTTTGATCAAGTGGGTTTTGTGTTAAGAAAACTGAAGCTCAAAATTTGGTTGAAATGAAACTAAAAACCTAGAATATTTTAGACAGTTTATGATTAT
This sequence comes from Adansonia grandidieri, assembly GCA_038382065.1. Taxonomy (NCBI): domain Eukaryota; kingdom Viridiplantae; phylum Streptophyta; class Magnoliopsida; order Malvales; family Malvaceae; genus Adansonia; species Adansonia grandidieri. The sequence goes on along the minus strand of JBBYHK010497610.1, from coordinate 1,584 downwards.
TTTCACAATTTTAACCCAAAACTTGGGTTATATGAAATCATTTTTATTGAAACTAAATCCTATATTATAGTATTATATTTTTTTAATTTGAATGTGTTGTAAAAAGTCACTAATGTTTGCATTGCACAAATTGGATTTCTAATGGCTTCAAGTAAGCAAATTGATCAAGGATTGTAAAATTTTCAGATTTTAGAATTTTTTTTAATTTTTTTAAAGAATAAAATTTAATTAGTTAAAAATCACATTAATTCCAATTTTATTAATTTTAGTGAGTTTTTTACATATATAAACATATTTTTGTGAAATTATCTTAATTTTGTTTGATTTTGTGGAATGCTTATTCTATTATGTAAATGTTTATAATTACAAATTTTGTTTAATTTTCTAATTAAATTTTTATCTAAAATCATAATTGTTACTGATTTTATGTTTTATTTTTAATTTCTTATTTTGTTATGTTTTAATGTTTTGTCAGTTATAAAGGAAATTCATATTAATTTTAGAAAAATATTTCAAAAATAATTTCAATTGTAGAAAAAGTTGCCATACACCCTAAGCGTCCTAGATTGATCCAAGGTTTGTCTTCGTTTGTTTAGATAAATCAATGGCTTTAGATTTTAATTTGGACACTTTTCAAATTAATAGGCTTCGAGTGGTTATAAGTTCATTATTTCTTGGTTTCGATTTAGTAAATTCAAGTAAGTGACTTGATATCTCTTTGGTGTTTTGACACCCAAGAATTAGCCTTGATATGATTAAATTTTGTATATAAAATATAATGATGTTTTGTCCCTTAATTTCTTAAATGGGGTTGAGATGCATATATATATATATATATATGAAATTTCTTTAGTTTGATATAAGATGTGATTTTGCTTTTAATTGGATCTTCAAATATGAATTTATTCACCCATATGCATATATCTGTTTGTTTATCTCTGATTATGAATTACTTCAAAAGATTTTTGGAAAAAAATAAACAAAAATTTGTTTTATATGAAAAGTGTTTCATGAAATGCATGATTAATGCTTTGTATATTTGGATAATCCATAAATATATATATTTTTTATTTATCTCCTAGTATAACTATGCTCGACATTATCGAAAGGGGTTCAAGTTGATCATGTCGACATGTACTTTGTGATAGAAATCGATTTTATGCCACGCCACTGGTTTTAGAATAGTGGTTTTTTTTTTATTCATTGCTATCATCTGATTGCTTTTGATATACTTCTGATCCACTACCACTATGGCTAATAGCTGTTATGTTTTGACTCATGCCACAAAGGTTAAATGTGGTCGTATGTTACGAGAGATTAATGAAATTTGATTTTGAATTTAATCTGATTAGTTCTATTATTCAATAATATATTTACTTAATATTAGATTACCCAATTTTATTTTAGTGTCATATTTATTTATAATTTTGGTCGAAATATTTCGTAACATACTTAGTCCAATTACGGAGATATTAGTTACTTGCTAAGCCTTCATACTTATTCCTTTAATTTTTTTTACTATCAGATTTCAATATTTGCATATTTGAGGATTAAATTTGATGAGAGCCCTTTTTTACGAATTTA
>JBBYHK010497589.1:4154-14987 GCA_038382065.1 Adansonia grandidieri | reverse complement strand
AAAGCATGACAAAAACATGTGAAAATGACCAAAATATTACGAATTCCTGTTACACCAGCTTAATTCTTCATTAGAAAGTTCGATGAAAATATGAACAAAATACATATTGAAAACTTAGTGGAATTAGCAGTGTATTTGATTCGAGCTGACTCGGAGCTTCATCGTTTAAGTTGATTCGAGTGTTTTATTAAATTTAATTTTTAAATTTTGAGTTGTACTAGAGTTCTCTTATTTACTTAATAAAAATTTAATTTAATTTTTATATTCGATTTAATATTTTATTATTTATACTTAAATTCAAATTAAAATTTTTCTGCTAATTACAAATAAAAATATTATAATATTCAATTTTAACTAATTTAATAATATTATTTACTAAAGCTCAAAAATAACGTAATAAAATTTAAATTTTTTTGGAGCCGAACTCAAATAATTTTCACCCTAAAATCAATCAAGCGAAACCAGAAATAGAGAAGTAAATCCAATTAAGTCGATACTGAAAAATTTTTACCTGTCTCCTTGCTCGTTGTGTTGGGTGAAATCCAAATTCCATTGGGTAACCCTTTGCATAGCGGCGTAACCTCCAGTAGCGAAAGCCCTCAAAAGATTCAAAGTAGCAGCAGATTGCGAGTAAGCTCGAATCATTCTTTGGGGATCAGGAATCCTAGATTTTGCGTCGAAGGCATCGCCATTGACGTTGTCTCCTCTATAACTCGGCAGCTTCACTCCATTATTTTCCTCGAACGGTTCCGACCTCGGCTTCGCAAATTGCCCCGCCATTCTTCCCACCTAAACAAAAAAGAACTCGTGAGCGAAAATAAAAATTGAAGAAAATGATGAATGGGGTGGCGAGTTTTTCGAGTGTTTGACCCTGATAACGGGCATTTGACCACCGAACATCAAGACGGCCCCCATCTGAAGAAGGATCCTGAAAGTGTCACGGATGTTATTAGCATTAAACTCTTTGAAACTCTCGGCGCAATCTCCGCCTTGCAACAGGAAAGCCTTTCCCATTGCAGCTTCCCCGAGCTTTTCCTCGAGGCTACGAGCCTCTCCGGCGAAGACAATCGGAGGGAAAGCATCGAGTGTCCGGAGGACCGACTCGAGTTCCGCCTGATCCGGATATTCCGGCAACTGCAAAGCCTTCTTTGACTTCCAACTATCGACGGTCCATTTCCCAGGAACCACATTTTGCGACGGAGCAGTGACGGTTGCAGCAGCGGATGTCGTAGCGGCGAGTGGAGCAGTTCCTGGATGCTGCTTGGTAGATTTGTCGGAGACGATGGGGTTCTTAGGTGAATGATCAGATGAATGGACGGCGGAGATTCGAGCAACAGACAATGGTTTGGGTTTAGAGAAAGCTGTTGACGGCTGAGATTGAAGGAGGGATTTGGTGGGAAGAATGGAGGAGTTGGTGAGAGCCATTTTCGTTAACAAAATCGTTCTTTGGAAGGACAGTTAGGTGCCTGGAGAGACACGGAGGAAGACCAAGGAGGGATTTATAAGATAAGACATTTGATAGATTATGAACTTTTTGATAAAATTTAAGATTTAATTAAAAAATTTTAATTATATATTTAACGATTAAATGAATAAATAAGATTTATCAAGTAAAATTTGTAAATTTTGAAAAAATATATATTTTTTTATAACTTTACTTTTAAATATGTATATAGAAAATGTCCATATAAACTTCTAGGTTAACAATATTTATTAACCTTGAAATAATATATGTACATATGATTGTATATAATAGAATTTAAATTTTAAATTTATTTTTTAAACTTAATCATTTATATATTTATATAAATATATTGATAAATTAATAATTTATATTATATAAATTTTAATATATTTATATATTAATATTATCTTATATTTTAATTATTTTTTTATTCAACGAAATTATATAACATCTAAAACTCCTCTTTCATGTTTCGTGCAAGGGACTACCAAGACGGAAAAATTAAATGGGGTAAGATAGAGAGTCTGGTAAGGACGTGGCTTTGGTGGTAGTTGAGAAATCAGGGGTGGTTTTAGAAAATTTATTTTTATTTGGGGCATTTTGGGGAAAACATGTTTGTCTTTGTCAATAAAATATTCAATTGGGGGGGGGGGTGTGGGGGCAGTCTCAAACCCAAACAGAGGAGGTCGGCGATCCTTTCCTTTCCTTTCCTCACCTACTAATCGCCGCTTACGTTGCATAATAATGATCGGCAGCGTAGTGTAGAACCGAGCCAAATGAGCAGATCTTAAAATATTATTATATACGTTAATAATATTTTAAAATAATCAAAAATAATATTTATATTTTTTAATTTTATTGATGAAATTTAAAAGTTGTCAGTCACAGATATATTAAAAGCCTTTTTCATATTATTTGAAAAACCCAACTATCCCTTAAAAAACATAAGCCTTAAGCCAAGCAGCTAAACCAAGCATCAGCTTGAAAGAATCACCTAACTGGAGAAAGGATGCACTATTTTATCAAATTTGGCCTCTAGCTCTTTACCTAACCGGTTTTTCTTCATGGTTTTTTTTTAATATTGTTATGGGCATCACATTGGTTTATTATTATTTTTTTTATAGTAGAAGTTATTAGGTTCGACTCTCTATCATCGAAAGTAAGAGTTTAATATTTTATTAATGGATCATACAATTATTGACTTTAAATTATTTTATTAATTAATTATATTTAAATATTATATTAATATAATTATATTAATCTATACATATTAATATTACTTCAGATTCGTCAGTATAATTTTTCTTTAGATATTGGTCTGTATCGATTTATATTGATCATCGTTGATGTTGATCGTTAAACATTTTTAATTTTTTAAAATTTTCTTTTAATATTTTTTTTGTTTTTCTAATAAGTTTCTCATATTTTTCTTGTGATCTTTTTTACTTTTTTTTTTTATAATTTTATCCAACATATATATAATAAAAATTTTAGTTTTATATATTTTATAAATAAAATATTTAAATACATTAATAAATTTAAAATAATACGATAAAAATATACGGATATCACATTTTGAATTCAATTCTCTTTGTTGGAAGAGAGGAGAGTGAAAGAGTGAGAAATGATGGAATTACAAAAAGGCCCCTCACCAATTCCCCAAAAAAAAAAAAAAGAGCCATGGCTGCATGCGCCCAGCTGCCGAATTCAAGATCACCTAACCCTCTCCCGCGGCATGCACATGCAGCCCTTCCTACCCCGACCCCCCGCACAAGACACGTGTCAATTAACACGTGACTATTACATTGTTTTTAATATATATTTTAAATTTAATAATTCATATATTTATTTATATTATATTATATTATATTTTTATTATAATATAATTATATTTAAAATATTTGATATTTATATAATTTTAATATATTAATAAATAATATTATATAAATTTTTTGAAAATACAATCGTTGCATGTACCACTCTCTCTCCTCCACGCAGCAATGGTTAGAATTTTCAATTTGCACAGGTGGCTGTTTATTTCAATTGTGATTCTTTCTTTTTCCTTTTGTTTTTTGTTTTTTTTTATACGCTAAGTTGATTTGAATAAAGGTCTGATTTACAGAGTCTCGTTTTAATTGAATCGGAGTTCGCAACAGAAATGCTAATAGGATTTAAACCTCGTATTAATATTATTATATTTATTTAAATTTGATTTAAAATATAAATCTTAATTTTTATATAAGTTTATTTATATTAGTAAATGAATAATCTAAATTTATTGAAATTTGTTAACATTATATTTTTTAATAATTTATTTTTTAAAATATATTTTTTTAAATTTTAATAATTTAATAATTTTTATTTTATTAATTTTTAAAATATAAATATAATATTTTTTATATAATAAAATTACATAATATATAAAAATATAAAATAAATATATATTATATAATTATAAAATGAGTTAAGTTCGAAGTTAAAAGTTACAGTCAAGGCTTAGTATGTATTTTAATTGAGCTTAATTTTTTTATTTAAATATATTTTTAGAGTCTAATATTTTTATCCAAACATTTTTAAAAATTGAGTTAATTTTCAAGACTTAGACGGGTAACCGACTCAAAAAAACACATAGTTTGCAATAAGTATTTTTAACGAATGGGGTCGATTTAAATTATTATTTAATAAAATAAAATAATTTAATTTAATTTTAATTATATAATATATAAATATTAATATAAAAATATTTTTAAATCTAAAATATTTAAAAATATTTTAACTAATGAAGTCAATTTAAATTATTATTTAATAATATTTTAATAACTTTTAAATAATAAAAGCGTAAAACAAACTTTTAAATCTAAGACGAATAATCTTTTTACTAATCAAGTTTATCTTGATTTGACCTAAAAAACTTTTAGTAAAAAGAGATAATTTTGTTAGGTGGGTAGCTTATATTATTGAGATTTGAAAATCTTTAAAATCTGCCATATGTCTCTTATTAAATGTAGTTTATTTTAGTTTTTGCATTTTTATTTTAAAAAATAATTTAAAAAAATAAATTAATTGCATTTAATTTTTATTATAATTTACCTAAAATATCTCTCAATTAAATCAGATTAAAGGTAATAAAATTTCAATTGCTCTTATTAATACATTAAATATCTTGAATAAGTGCCATAATTTAATTATTGAATTTGATTGGATTTCAATTCCATTTAACTCAATTTCTAATCAAAATCTATTTTATAATTGTTAGCTACCTTAAATTATATCCATACTAGTTAGTCTCCCCCGCTTAGGGTTTATATATATATATATATATATATATAAATTATTGATTTAAATATTTTTAATATTTTGATATATTAAAATAATTATATTTTATGATAAATATATTTCAAATTACATTTTCTTTAGAAACAAAAGAAAATGTTTTTTTACTAAACGAAATTCAAATAAAAAAATAAATCTTAAAATTTTTTTTGAAAATTACCTGACAATTTTTTAAAAAATAAAATTTAAAATAACTTTTAACTAATAGTATTTCATTTTCTTTAATTATACAAACTCAACTTGATCAATTGTATTCCAACTGATCTTTCTTTTTTTCTTTTTCTTATATCGAAGGATAAAAATAATTATAAAATCTTTTTTATATAATTTTTATTTCCTTTATAATAATTATATAATAAATAGTTTTAGTTTTTTTAGTTCATTTTGTAATTCTTTAAAAAAAAATTTTCTCTTAGTTTTTGATAAAAAGATTATTCTTTTTTCTTACTCATTATTATTAATTAATGATAGTAGATTATAAATATTTCTTATTTATTACTTCATTTTGTAATCTTTCCAATTTTTTTTTGCCACCCACAATAAAAACGTATATGGGCAATTATTTTTATTGTATTTATATATTTTTATGTATTATTTAAAGTATTATATGTTTATATAAATTTTGATATATCAATAACTCGTATTATATTGATAATATAATATACCTATATCATGTTTGTGTTATTTTTTGTGTCATGTCATGTTTTTGTAATATTTTAATTATTTTTTATGTTCTGTTTATGTAATAATATCTGTTCAAAGTTTCAAGATCTAAAATAATTTTCCTAGCTCTTTAGTCGTAATTAATAATTATAATGATTTTAAATTATAAATTTTTTAGTTCATCAACATGATAAAAATTTAAATAGGCAATCCATGTATTTATTTCATATTCATATATTTGTATGTATTGTTTAAGCATTATATAGCTATATAAATTTTGATTCATTAATAATTCGTATTAAATAAATATTGATATGATATTGCATACGTGTCATGTTCGTATTATTTTTTCATATTTATTATGTTTTATATAATATTAATTATATTTCATGTGCGTTTAGGTCATGTAATAATACATGTTCAAAGTTATCGTATCTAAAATTTTTTTTCTATTTTCTTAATAGTAATTATTTATTATAATAATTATAATTATAAATAGTTTTAGTTCACAATTCATTTTGTAATTTTTCTAAAATTTTGAAAAAAGTTAACACTCAAATTAGTTTTTATATATTATTTTCTTGCTTCACTTGGGAATTGGATTTTTTTTATAATTTCAATTATATTAAAAAGTAATTATCTATATAAATAATTTTTAAAATTTTTAATATATTTTTATATTAAAATAATTATATTTTATTATAAAAATTGAATATTTCAAGTTACAACTTTCTTTCAAATGAAAAAATTATCTACTAAATCAATTTTAAATAAAAAGTATAAATTAAAAAAAATAACTTTTCTTAAATCAATTGATAAATTCATTAAAAAATTTTAGTCAATTATTTTTACCACTTATCTTTCACTTTCTTTAATAATGAAGTTCAAATTGACCAACAACACCTACTAGTATTTCATTTTTAATTTTAAAGGTTAAAAAATAATTGTAAAATCTTTTTCACTTTTTATTTTGTATTTTCTTATTAATAACTATTTGTTGTAATAATTTTAAATAATAAATATTTTTAATTGATTGGTTCATTTTGTACTTCTTTCGGAAAAATTTCTCTCTTGATTACATGTTTTGCGAGACAAAAAGTTTTTTATTAAAAATTATTTATGATAATTATAATAAATAATTTTTTTATTAATTAATATTATAAATCTTTCAAAAAAATTTCAAGCAATACTATCCAAAATAACATTCAATTCAAAAAATAATATTCACCTTAATCTAAGTCGGTTCAATATCTAAATTTATTAAATCATTTTTTAAGAAAATAAAAATATAAAATTGAACAATAGCTAAATATGTAAATGAATAATGGATAATATAAGATATCGGAATCCATTATGCATACAAATAAAGCAGATTTGTATAACAGATTTGGATATTTAATGAATCCTTAACTGTTTCATATGTAGGGATATAGAGGATTAGCATTTAAGAGTGTTTTCATTAGACCTTGAGAGAAGCTAGGGGGAAAATATAGGGAATCCTTAACTAGCTATTGGGATAATAATTTCAAATTAATGAGACAGATAATTCAGTTTAGATTAGTTATGGTAAAATCGAAAATCTTATGCTTTTAATTAATTGATATTTCTCAATTTAATTTCTGCATTTTATTTAGTTAAGTTTTAATTTATTTTTTCTTCAAATTTTTCAAATCAGTCTTCAATTAATTCAAATAAAGTTGGAATTATTATAATTTCAATAGTTAGTAATTAATCAATCTTTATGAGATGATACTTGATATTTATTATTATATTACTTATTAACGATAACATGCACTTGCATTCATCAAATCATGTAAAAGTGATTACAAAACCCTAAAAATCATGTTTGAAGGTAATTATTATATAATTGAAGTACTTGCAGTCTGACAATTAAGTAATGTACCAAAGCAACTATGGAAATTAAGTATAGTGATCCAAGAAGCATAAAGGATGATACAGAGCATTACAAAAATTTTAAAATCGGGATAATGACTAATCTAATTCATAGAAAACATACCTTCCTGTTATCTTAAGGGATTACTCCTTTTGTTATAAATGGGCGGCCTTTTCCCCACTGGAGTCTTTAAGGTTCCATTGGAAATTAGGAGCAGCAAAACGGTGAGATGTTCACGCCGTGCTGCACTGGTGATCGGTTTGGATCACCGCCGAAAGATCCGATCGATTTCAAATGAATCCTAACTCTCTCAATTTCTCAGTTTTTTTTTTCCCCTTAAACTTTGTTCTTCTTTAGTTTTTCTTTATTTTATTTTCTATTTCTTCTTTGTCTCGTACTTGTTTGTCTTCAACTTAGAGTGTCGAGAACTGTCCTCTTCTTCAATTCAAAAGTATCGAGACAACGTAGGTTGTTGGATTTGGCTAAAAGGTTGTTAATTCCGTTTGGATGAACACCGGCTTTATTGGGTTATTTTGGTTGTTCACTGGTTTTGATTTTAGTTGTTTTTACATAATTAAATAAACCAAATATGTTAGGTTTACAGTTGAAATAGTTGGATTGGCTGGTCTCATTTTTAAAACAACGATACTCACTTTATAGGTATTTTTTTTTTTAAAAAATATTATATTTAAAAAAAATCAAAATAAGTAATTTTTTAAATAAATAGTTACGGTTTAATGGGTAATTATTTTAAAAAAATTAAAATACTTTAATATTCCTAATTTTAATGTATTATCATAATTTTAATGTAGAATTAAATTTTTAATGCTACTTGACTTATGAGGCATAAATTTAAAAAAATACGATAAAATTCAATGATTAATTATATGTTGCATTAATGAAATCAATTCATCGAGCATTTAACCAAAGTAAGAAACAGAGTTATCAAATTCGGATTATAGAAAAACATGTTACATGCCAGATATTTTTGTTTTCATGTACAAAACATTGTTCAACCTTGGTTATATATATATATATATATATATATATATTCTAAAAATCAAAGTAATTCTATTTATACAGAAATAGACGTTGATTTGTATAGATATAACTGCATAGATAAACACCTATTTGAACCGTTACAGCTCTTAGTAAATAACTAAAAAACTTAACTCTTAAAAAATAATTAAACAACAAAGTTCTACTAAATGTCTTCTGGAGAGAGACACAATCCAATAATTTTATATATTATTATATAAATATAATATGTACAAAACAATAAATATATGACATTATACAAATGCATGTTTAAATTTTTTGTAATACGAATTATACATATATAAAAATTTATATAAATATAAAATAATTTAAACGTAATAAAATATATTAATATTATATGAATAGATGAGTTCTCAATTGTAAAGTCCATGTATTATCTCGACAATGTTTAAACATTCCTTAAGACGGAACAAACAAGCAACTGTGTACAAAAAAAAAAATGGAGGTGAGTTTGAACCTAAATTTCTTTTTTATTTACAGAACTAAAACTATTGCATCTCTTCACTTCGATTTTGTAGTGTGCCCCTGTAAATAGGTCGTCAACCCGGAAGAGAACGACAACATCACCGGAGCGTAGGTCTTTATTTTGGACAAATTGGATGCAACCAGCGGAAAAGATAGTCCGTTTATGGACAATTCCAGATCGTGTTATGCAACGAAAATTCCATAAGATCCCAGCTTCGTCCTTAACCTACAAAGTCCCAATTTCATGGCACCCTTCGGACCGTGCTAAAGCAGGTAAGCAGTCATCTGGTAATAATAATATTCTCTCAACGTCGATGTCTGTGAGAACTTTTGCGAGAAGTTCCATGTCCGAATATTCTTTTCTTTGAGCTGCGAGAAAATATTAGAATTGAGCAGCAATATACATAGAGGGAAAATCATTAAGGTTTGAAGCCCCAGCTCTGTTAACCTGACGTAACATAACCTAACCTAACAGAAGCTATCGTGAGATCATCACTTCTTCTGTTTTTTTTCTTTGCTCTGTCAGGTAAATTAAAGAACGACTACAATATCTATAGAGGGAAAATACATGAAGGTTTCCTATGCATATACTATTTAGTTTATCTACAACAAGAAGCAATGCAATTAGTCAAAATAAAAAGTTATATTTTAATTTATTATTTTTATTAAATTAAATATAAAAATACATCAATTATATTATTTTTAATTGTTATTTTAACTAATGAGATTAGTCATTTCTTTTGAATAAATCAAAGATACAATTATTTTATTACTTCTTAATCTTAAAACCCACTTGTTCAAAGTGATATTTAATTTAAATTTCTTACTGTAATTGAATAATTCATAGTCATTTTTTCTTTTCAACTTTATAAACCTCTCTGATCCCACAGATTTCAATTACAAATTCCCTGTAATACTCTAGTTGTGGCCAAGAAAAATCAATCTCAAATCCTGAAAATGTATTATTAAACATATTTTTCAATTTTAGTCCGATCACAACACAAGAATAAAAGAATGGATTGTAAGTGTTGAGATTTAAATTTTAAATCTACTAAATCACATCCTTTAAGAGTAATTGTATAAGCAAATTAAGCTAAACTCGGGTTTCGTTCAAACCGTAATTATCAATAACAATTATAAGTCTACAGTTTCTCCATGTTAGTATCATAATGAATGTCATTACATATAGTACAATTTCAAAATGATATTGAGAGCTAAATTGTTAATCATTTTTTTTATTGATGGAATGAACTTCCCTCCTTTTCTTCACTGTTCATGCAATTTTTGTAAAAAAGATATTAAACTCTTAATAAATGAATAACTTGAACGGAAACTTTTGGGTGAAAAGAAAAAAATTAGAAGAATTAATGTTTTTTTTTTCCTACATTGGATGGTTGATTAGTCCTGCTCTTTCCCGCCATAAGCCATAGCAGTAACTTGATGCAGTAACCACCATAGCTAAAAATTGAAGTTTGAGAATATAAGGGTGAAGTTGAGGTGATTAAGAAAGAACATAAAGCTTATCGAAGATTGTACAATTTTGATTTTTTTTTTTTTGGCAGGGATTGAGTTCTTCTTCCTTTTTTTAGGCTTTTGGACTGTCAGATGCAATGACCTCAGCTTCTGTTTCTGTGGAAGTATGCTGTTGAGTCCGTGTGTCTGCAACCAAAATAAAGTAATGAAGATTTGTGATGAACATCTATATATATATATGTGTGTGTGTGTGTGTGTGTGTGTGAAAACAACAATCTGATGATATAATAATAATAATAATAATAATAATAATAATAATTGTTACAGAAACAATATCCTGCAAATGATGTTTCACTGAGAAACATGGCCCCTCTGCCTGCCTGGCTTCCATGTTATGACCTTGCAATCACATTGAACTTGGGGCATTTTTGGAAATCCAATAGCCATGCAAACCTTCGATAAATGATTGGTTTATTTTCTC
>JBBYHK010497569.1:0-14989 GCA_038382065.1 Adansonia grandidieri | reverse complement strand
TGCATATCCAAATAGCATCAAGGTATCAAGAGGGTCCTTAAGATCCTAAGACTACCACAATCAAGCCAACAATAATGCATGATAGTCCTAGGATGGTCATAGCAGCGTAAAGGGTTTATTAAAATGGTGTAAACGATAAAAATAGAAAATATAAGGAAAAAGATAGGAAATATACCAAAAAAGCTTAAACTTCTTCTCCCTTCCTAAAGCAATAACTGTAAGCTTAGTTCTTTCCCTCCTTTTGCTATTATTTAGTAAGAAAATAATGAAAGCAAGAAGCTTTCTGGTTATATGGTGGTTGATGGGGCATTTTAAGGGGGAAAGTGTGTGAAAGGTTGAGTTTTTGGAGGTTTCTTGTGGTGGTTTGACAGAGCTACGGGAATGGAAGAAAGTTGAGGGTGCAAGGCATTGAGCAGTGTTTTTCGGGAGAGTTTTGGGACTGTAGATTGTTGAAGAGTTTTTTTTTCTGGGAATTGCTAGAGAGATTTTTTTTAAAGTAGTTGGAAGTCCCTTTTAAGAATGGCTAGAAGTTTTTTTTTCTTTTTTTTTATTCAATGCTCAGTCAATGCTTTTAGGAGACAAAGAAAAGGCATTTTTAATCTTTCTCTGCTAGGGGATATCTGCAGCTACTAAGCTCAGCTGATTTTCTTTCTATTGGTTATTCCATGCTGAGCAGGGAGACAGAAAGGCTGTGACAGCCTGCAGCTAGAGATATGCCTGCCATGCCTTTTTACAACCATATATTTTATGAAAGTGACCCATATCATTGGTTATTTGGGCTTTCAAAATTGGTTTAAATCCAGTTATAAGCCCATAGTTAAGGTTTGCAATGATTTATGATAGTTTCTTGGTGCAAAAACTTGTTTAAATCAAATTTTCAGAGGCTGAAAAAGTGGCTTAAACTAGGCAAAGTTGCCTTAGTGTATTGATACAAAACACGCTGTATCAATACACAAGGTATTTTTACCCATGAGTATCGATAGAATGAGCTGTGTATCGATACTCAGAGCAAAAAAATGTTTCCAGTCTGAAACTTAGAGGCTTGTATCAATACTCTATGGATTTGTATCGATACTCGTACTTGTGTATCGATACATTTTTCCAAAATCACAACTTTAGCTACTATCAAGGTCTATATTATACAAACAGGCTGGGTATCGATACCACACCTTAGGTATCGATACCAAACCCTTTTGTATCGATACTATATGAAATTTAAATACTTGGCAGTGCAAAAGCCTCGTATTAATACTTATGCACCAATATAACTTATGCGTACCTGTGGCTTCCCGACTTACCTAAACTTGGTCATAAACAGTGGGAAATTGATCCGTATACTCATCTAAATGACTCTAATGACACCATGAAAAATGGCCTTTGATGCTTCATTTTACGTTTTTCTTTAATATGACCCATAGGCATTTCAGACCTTCCTAAAAAATTTTTCCCCTAGCACCATGTCTGTAGTTGCCCCTTTTTAGCCTTTGCTAAGTATTAGAAATAAGGTCAAGACAAATAGACACCATTTTGTTCAGGTAAGATAATGGTTCCATGTGCTTGCAGAGAAGTGAAAAGCTAATTAGTATTATGTCAAGATAGGCCAAATTTATTTGCAAAAAAAAAAATTAATGAGCTTCGTAGGGTTTAGCCTCCCTACATGTTTCTTTTTCTATTTAACTTTAGACAAATGCCACTAGCTTGTTTGGGTTTTGATGTAGGTTAACAGATGTCATTAGCCTATGTGGGCTTTGACCCAATAAGTGTCCAGCTTTTTATGGACTGAGGTAGATAGGTGCCACCAGGTTGTGTGGGCTTTGTGGTAGGTGAGAAAAAGCATCCAACTCTTGGTAGACTAAGGTAAACAAGTGCCACTAGCTTGTGTGGGCTTTGTGGTAGGTAAGAAAAGATGTCCAGCTCTTCGTGGACTAAGATAAACAAATGCCACCAGCTTGTGTGGGCTTTATGGTAAGTAAGAAAAGGTGTCCAGCTCTTCGTGGACTATGATAAACAAGTGCCACCAGCTTGTATGAGCTTTATGGTAGGTAAGAAAAAGCATTTAGCTCTTTGTGGACTAAGGTAAATAAGTGCTACCAGCTTGTATGGCTTCGACTTGATAAGCATCCAGCTCTTTATGGACTGAAGTAGATAGGTGCCACCAATTTGTGTAGGCTTTATCTCGATAAGCATCCAGCTCTTTGTGGAGATAGGTGCCACCAGCTTGTGTGGGCTTTGTGATGGGTAGGAAAAGACATCTAGCTTTTTGTGGACTAAGGTAGATAAGTGCCACTAGCTTGTGTAGGCTTTGTGCTATGTAAAAAAAACATCTTGCTCTTTGAGGACTAGAAGAAAATAAGTTTGGATACCTCTCTTGGATGACTTTTAATAAGCTCATAAGGTCAAAGATACTTATTTAAAGCCTTTTAAGGTTTTTTAAAAATGAGAAATTGTACCTTAAGTTCCTTACACATTTAATTTTTGTATATGGGAGTTGGTACCTGTAGGATATTAGATGCTGCATAACGCATAGGGATGTAAGTGCCTGTCTAAATGATGCAAGAGTAATGGTTTCAAAAACCTAATTCGGTGGTAGATTTTGGCCTTCTTTGGCTGTTTGCTCTTTCATGAATGGTGAAGTGGCCTTTTGCCTAGGGGTTTATCAATCTTGCTCCAGGTTTCCAAAGGCTTTGAATGTAAAAACTGCCTTTTGAAGGTACAAAAGGCTCATGAATATGGAGGGATGGTCTTGAGCTTAAACGACTTATGCATGGGAACTTTTATTGCACTGAATTTGGTGAGTATGAAGGATTCCACTTTGCTAATTATGATTCAAAAGGTGTCTTTGGTTGTTTGATTGGAATGTTCTAAATTACGATTTAGGATGATGGTTTGAAAAAAACTTTGGCCTTTTATCTTTAGGCCAAAGTTTACTAAAATAAGGTTTTAAGCATATTTTCAGGATGTGGGGTCCTAAGACCAAACTGATTATAGCCCTAAGAGTTTGTTCTTAGTCTTTAGACATGAAACAAAAATTCCTGCAAAGTTCTATTTTCCCAAGTAATGCTAGGAAATCCTATTATCAATTTTGTTCATTTATCAAGCATTATCAATTAAATGATAAACGTGATCCAACATGAAATGCCAGATTACAAAAAGATTTTACCATAAATTAAGTTATTGTATCTCATTCAAAGAAAAAAGGGTACCAGCTATGACAAACTTCTGAGATTTTGAAAGATTTTGAAATATAAAAGAGATATAAGAAGTCTTCCTGGTCGATTGGCCTTGATGCTGATGATATGAATTGTTCACTGAGTACTTTCAAAGATTTCTCTCCAGTGATTAATCCTTATGGTGTTGACCAAGTTACAAGAAAATTCCTCAGGTTACCCCTTGGTGGGATAGAGGACTTAAAGTTAGGTAGTTTCTAGTTTTCGGGTGTAGGTATAGATGAGATTTGGTGGAGTTGGTCAGTATAGAACAGATGGATTAGGTTATGATTTGGCATCTTGATCAGGGTTGTGAATGTGGGGAAAATTGGCTTTGGGTTGGTGAATCCAAGGCCTTCCCAATAGGCAGTTGTATGATGAAGCAATATTGATCACATGGAAGTCAACCTTATTAGTACATGGACCTATTTGGAGTGGGATGCTGATGTTTCTCACAACATTTCTGTATGTTCGATCAATTGCGCTTACCACTATACAACTATTCTGGATATGAGATACATCAATAGGGAGCTTGTTCAAACATGACACAGACATTACATTTAAAGCTGACCCGTTATCAATGAGCACCTTGAGTAATATAGTGCATTTACAGTATGTGATAATGTGAAGTGCTTTATAGTTTCTTCTTTCACCATGCGAGTTTTCATCATCACTAAAAGACATGTAATTATCGGCAGTGATGTTGCTACTAGGCGATCCAAACTGACTTATAAAGATGTTAGAAGGGACAAAGGCCTTATTCAAAACCTTGAAGAGGGCATTCCTGTGAGCTTCCAAATTCAATAGTAGTGACAACATAGATATCTTGGTGGGTTGCTTGTTCAACTGATCGACAATACTACATTCACTATGTTTTATGAACTTAAGGAATTTCATAGCTTTTTTCTCACTCGTTGGATCCTTAACAGCTATCCGATCTGAGTTTTTGGTTGTAGGCTTCAGTGCTTGAGGAACAAGATTAGCATTTTCTTGCTGAGTTTCACTTCTCGATGCTGTTAGGCCATAACACTTACCATTCTAAGTCAAGTGGCTTACCTTTAAAAGGTCAATATTTGCAGATTGTTGACTAGATTCGCCAGTAATCAAGGTTTTGCTTTCATAACTTCAAGGAACTTTACTTTGTTATCCTTATAAGGGAAAGAGGATGGAAGCTGAATGATCATCTTCGACGCAGGCTAAAAAGGGGAGCTTTGGTTTTTGGTCAATTTTTGAATAAGATCAATGGTCTCCCAACCCCGTAAGGAGGATTGCTCTTTTTTTCCATAGTGTTGATAGATGGCATTACATTTATAGACTTCGTATGCTGGGTTCGCTTTTCATCATAGAATTCGATGCTACCCTCATTCATAATCATTAAACCATAACGCGAAACTTTTTGTATGTTTGAAGAATATGATTGTAAACAATATCGAAATCACAGAAGTCATCAATTTTTTCCTTTTTTTTCGATTGCATTAAGCAATTTAGCTTGCCCCAAGATTCATCAAACCAAATTTATTGGTGTTCTGACCTCCTCTATATCTTCTAAAATCTCATAATTCTCTTCAACAACTATTTTACTTAGATCTAACTTGGCATTAGTTTGAGATAAACTGGCTTTAGTGCCAGATTTTGATTACTGACCAGTCTTTATTTTTTCTTTCCTTTTGTCTTTATAGATATTTTTTCTTCCCGATTCATTTTTTATTACCTCAACAATCATCCGACAGAGTATGACTACATCCGTGAAGCTTTTTGGAAAGCTTTTTGTTACCTTTTCATAATAAGAGGCTTGCAATGTGTCGAAGAATCTGACAAACATCTCTTTTTCTCTTAATAAGGGATGAATCTAGGTAGCCTCCTCCATCCATCTTGAAGCATATTGCCTAAAACTTTTATCAACTCTCTTTTTCATGCCCATAAGATACATATAACTTGGGATCCGATCGTTAGTAGGCTTCTTCTCATCTATGGCATTAATAGATGGATAAATGTGTTCATCCTACCCCTCATAGAACTTAATCTCGGATCGATCCATCATCTCTTGGACCATTTCTAAGAACGACGAAGAGTGTTGCAAATCATGCCTTTGACCGTAGTGGCGGCAGGATGTTTCAGTAGCATTTGTACTTTGATTTTTAACATCTGATACTATTTCAACTTTCATGAAAGCTTGCCAGACCTTGTTCATTAGGGTGTTGACTTTTATAATGCTTCTTTTAATCCAACAAACCTTGCCCATCGATTATGGCATTCACTCTCGGTTTAGCATTATTAGGGAGTGGATTGGCTCCAACATTTGGTCCAAGCCCTTGTTCGACCATAATCACTTCTTTTTCTAGCAGACCCTATACATTACTCTCAAACGAGGTGCAATTCTCAATAGAATAACCTTGTGCTCCAGCATGGTACTCACAGTAGGCATTCTCATCGTACCACCTAGGGTACAATAGTGATCTTGGGTTTGTGAACTAGGGCCACTAGTTGAACTGCCAAAAGATGAGAGTAGATCTCTTTATAAGTGTAAAAGAGTGGCTCAAAGTGCTCTCTTTCTCGAGGTGCTTGTCAATTGTTTGGAGCTCTTGCATTGTTTATATTGTGAGGTTGTGCACTTTGGGCCGCATTTTAAATAGGATTCAATGCAGAGCTAATTGTTGGAGCGAACCTAATAGCATGAATTGGTTGTGGTGCTGATGAGTAAAGGGTAAAACCTGGATTCAACATGTTTGAAAAGTACACGACTTGCACCTCATGTGGATTTTGATGGAATCTGGCATGGCTTTTGTTAACGGCATTCACCTCCTTCTCTTTACCTTTATTCATTGACTTTTTAACTGACCCAAATGATTTTTTGATGGATATCTTAACACTTTTTATGTATTCTTAATCATTTCACCTGATATAACCATATTGGTAAAATTTTTTGTGGCGTTTCCTACTAGCCTTTCATAGTAGAGAGCTCACATGGTGCCAATGAACATGACCGTCATTTTTTTCTCAGTCAAAGGGGGATGAACTTGAGCTGCCTTCTCTCTCCACCTCTGAGCATATTGTTGAAGCTCTTAGAGGCTTTCTTTTTCATGTTCATGAGGGAAAGATGATCTCGGGCCTAATCAGACACATGCTTATATTGATCAAGAAAAGTGCCAACTAGATTTGCCCATGTATGAATTCTTGCAAGGTTAAGCCCTATGTACCATCGGATAGCTGCCCTAGTCAGACTATCTTGAGAGTAATGAATTAATAGTTTTTTGTTCTCTTTATTCATACAAAGATAGGCAGTAAGGTCGGTAGTCCTATTATACTTTTTAAAATTTGGTAATTTGAATTTAGGTAGGATGATGAGATTGGAAACAAGCCCCAATGACTTTGAGTCCACGATTCCAAATTTGTCACTTTTTTCAACAACTCGAAGGTGCTTCTCTAGTGACTGATACTTGTTCAAGTCTTCATTATTTTCTAAGAACCTCTTTGCTTTCTCTTGCTCGATTTGCTCATCAAGGTCCGAGACTATAGGCCTTGCTAGTGAAAAGCCTATGCCTTGAAATCCTTGAATCAAATGGGATGCTATTGTAGGATTAATGTTAAGTGAATGGCTAAGTTGATAGGATGTTCATTGCCGAAGGATGTTGCCCATGCAATGCCCCTTCTGAGGCATTGATGGCCTCAGTACCACCTTTCAAATTGCTTTCAGGATTGGCCAATTTTTTCCCAGCATCAACTGTGCTTGTCTGCATTTTTTCCTTCAACATTTCAAGCACAACTTGGTTAGTTCAGCAATCTGAGCTTGGAGTTCCTCATTCCTATAGAGTGATTGCTCTTGAGACTCCCTATACATGAGTTCAAGTCTTTCAATGAGGGCTTGGTGATTGTTTTCCATTGCTTTAGATTGTGAGTGTTATACCAATGACAAACTGTAGGTTCAATGTTTTAGAGCACCTTCACTTTAAATTATTTCTAGATTAGGCTTTTATGATATGTTCATGCAAATGTTTGATTCAATGAGAATGGATATGCGATCATAAAGATAAATGAATGACTAAAACAATGAAAGACTTAGGTTTGTCATGCAAATGCAAAAAAGACAATTGGATTAAGGGGCAACTCCACCGATAACGTCTGTCATTAAAGCAACAAAATGTCTCGATTATACATGATTACATTCGAAAATGACTAACACAGTTACATTACTTGATTAAATGGTCCAACAAATACAACAAGTCTTGCTCATGGGCTCAGTGGGTAAGATATCACGTATCAGGGATCGAGCTACATCCATCATGTTATCATCCTCCAACTGAGCTACCTGAATCTGCTTTATGAGATGGTGATGATGGTCCTGATAGCTTTGGCTTGCGTGATCAACCATTTAAAGCCATTCTTGCTCTCGGTGTTCAGAGGTTCTCATTAGTGCATTGACTTGGTCTTGGAGAGCTTGAAGTAGATGCTCTAAATCTTGAATTCTGAGTGTCAGAGCTTCATTTTCGGCCTGGTTTGCTTTCAAATCTTGGACTCGAGCTTCTAACTGTTCATTCTTCCATCGTTAAGTTGATGCAAAAGCACAGATTCTAACAAGCTTTTTTCTATTAACCCTAGTCGCTTTTCTCCATTGGTGTACTTTTTTCTTGAAAGTAGTAATTTCTATCCTCCACTCAACTGATGACTTTCCAAGTCTTTGGGACTTGCTTGCTTTGTTGAGGGCCACATAGTCTTTTTTTAAACTCTCAAAATCCTTTTTGAGGTGGTTTTTCTTTTTGACAGCCCTATTTACCTTGCCATCCCAGAAGTAGAGGTCCATTTCTAATTAACTATTTTCCTCTTTTAATCAAGTAATCTTCTTAGCAAAGGTCACTTTTTCTTGTTTGAACTTTCGCTTGAGCAATTCAATCTAAGAGAGAAATTCATCAACTGGTATTTGTAATGTCCCAATACCAGACAAAGGCAAGGCGTCATTAATGCGATAGATCCTCCATTCATAATATCCTGGTGTCATACTACTCTATCTCTAGTATCTCTCCATGCAGTAGGTTTGTTTCCATGCGTGAAAGGCTAGCTGAACTTTTGACTCATAATCGGGCTGACCATAGTCGAAATCCCTTAACTCTAGATCTTAGACGAAGTGGATGAATTGATGGCACAGGAATTATCGAAAAACTAAAAAGGGTGCATAGCTAGTGTTTCCTCATAATCCTATGAGTGGCACACTACTGTAATCTCTATGCCGGTATATGACTATTTGTGGGAAAAACTAAAAGGCCTTTCATGTTGCCTCTTGCCCCTTAAGGTTTCAAAATTTCTAGACCCATTACTCTTTAGATTTATTTTAAGGCCATTTCTTCTCAAGTACCTTAGAGATAGGGCTAAAGTTGGGTAAGAACTTATATGACATCTTACTTTCTTCGGGACCAAAATGATTGATGAGCCAAAAGTGAAGGAGCAATGCACATTCGATGAAATGGCCCATACCCATTTTCTTACAAAAATTAAGAACTCGAATAGTTTCAAAAATGATGGCCGGTATGGGATTGATGTTGTAGCATAAACACGAAAAGACATTTGCTCCCATAGCTTCAACATAACCTAATGTCTTTGGGAATATAACCAAACCATAGATTGCTAAAGCGTAGATCTCTTAGATATTTTAATGTCAATAGTACTCGCTATTGTTTTTTTCAAACTAGCCCATGATATGCATTCACTGTTCTTCTTTGTTTTGATATGGCTCTCGACCCAAGACTCTGTTACCTTAAGGATTTGAGCTAATCTTTTCTTGAAAGTTGGAAGGTTTAAAGCCTTGCAGTATATTCTATCGATCTTTGCTCTCTTAATGTTGATTAATGTAGTGTATTCATCAACCATGGGGACCAAATCTTCATGATTGAAAGTGAAGCACCGATATGTTGGATTCCAAAACTAAGATGTTACTCGTAACAAGACGACATCCAAATGGACTTGAAGCAAAAGAGCAATATCTCCATATCTCTTAGTGAATAATTCCCTTTTGGTATTGTCCTAACTGGTCCATATAGTCTTTAGATCTTGCCAATCATTTTGATAGTACCCTGACCATGCTCAAATTTCCTCAAAAGGCTTCAGCTCTGAAGTGGACTATTACTTCATGACAGAAACCCCTTGATGAATACTAAACCATTGACCAATTGTCCCATAGTGATAGTGATTATGATGAAATGATGCATGCATGAAAAAGAAAAGCAAAAAAGGGAATAAGTTAGTAACCAATATGAAATAATAGACAAAAGATAAAGAAACGAAAGAATAGCAACAAAAGTGTATCACAAAAATTACCCCAAGAATAGGTGGTACGATGCCTAGGGGCAGTCATGATGATAATGAATGTTGAGGTATTAAACGGACAGCATAATGGCATGTCTACATTAAAATTGCTTTTTCATGAAATAATATGATACCCTGCGAGGACTAAGATTGACCGTTTAAACAGTGACGTTCATTCATCACCATCTATGTTAAGTACATGCTAAGCCATCGTTCGAGCATCATGACGGCTTATTTTGGTCAGATATAACTATTTTAAGATGGCATTGCAGGTCATGGCATTCGCTTGTCCTTACCCATTCATTAAAGAGGATTTGCCATTGAATGTAATGACATATCATAAATGAATGATCATGAAAATAAAAATGACAAACATGGGTGAAAATGTTCACCCATCATCGCCTACATAACCATGGTATATAGGAGTAATGCTAAGAAATGCTTCCTCGAGTGATCCTACTCTTCGGGTTATTCTAATAACATTCGATATGGTTTAGCTCATAGAGTTCACTATATAGGTTTAAGTTTATGCCTATTTCGGTATCTAAATCACTCATCCATCCGATAAGGATAGCTGAGCACCTTGATCCTAGGCCCATCGCGGATTTGTCAATATATTTCCCTATGTAAATGTGGAGGGTACTCATGAGAGACATAGGTAATTTACACCCTGAAAGGTCTTGCCATGCTTATACGGAGGGTTACTCATGAAGGCGGATGGCTCATTTTCTCCTAATAACTAGGATACTAACCACACCATGGTGTTTGGTGGGAATCTAGTGCAAATGCAAGTGGACGGTGTGTGTTAAGGAAATAACCAAACCTTTTGTTTTATTCCCATATTACCATACTTCAAGTTGCAATTTATTCGAGAACGAATAATCCCTAACAATAACAAGATAAAACATAAAATACAGAGATTAGTAGATAAAATACAAGGGAATTATTTCTAAATAATTATGGAGGTCGAAAAACCAAGAATTGAATGAAAACTAGGTAGTCATAGGCCTAACTCTCTAGCTCCACAGTGGAGTCGCCAAGCTATCGCCATGTACCTACCTTTAAAACTTTGGATGATCTGAAGGTCTTAACACGCTCGACTTAAAAATAAATGATGGTTGGTCATGGTAGAGCCTTGAGTTATCCCTTGATTAGGATTTGGATTAGGCATAACAATTAAAGTGAAAAGACCATCGAGCAAATCGCTCATCCAACTAGTCTCAAATGGCCACCACGAAATGGCCAAAAACTTGGAGTCGCCAACCTATTATTTCAGGCTAGGCAAGATTAGATGCCTTTTGAAAACAATATTTCGAGTTATGAAACTCGAAATATCAATTTCAAGGTCTACAAAGTCCAGAGATTCATTGGTTGGATTTGGGAGTTGGTTACGCATGGAGAAGGATTAGCATCCCTATGACGCCTGAAATCGGTACTTACTAACTATGTCTCACTTCGGTCTTGGCTTAATCACTTTCATTTTTTTTCATCATTTAAAAGTAATTCTCTTTAATGCATTAAGTTTTGCAAACTTGTAGGCCCGAGTTTTTAAGGAAAATTAGATCACCTATGCACCTCAGAGTGTAAGGAACATAGGAATTTTTATGAAAATAATGTTCGGATTGGGTTTTGAAAATTTGGATATTCCACATTAGGCATTGAAGAGGTACCCACACAAAACATTGCCTT
The DNA here is from genome assembly GCA_038382065.1 of Adansonia grandidieri. Lineage (NCBI taxonomy): Eukaryota > Viridiplantae > Streptophyta > Magnoliopsida > Malvales > Malvaceae > Adansonia > Adansonia grandidieri. Next base: position 3,800 of record JBBYHK010497569.1, on the reverse strand, counting down.
ATAAATTTTATTAGAAAATGAATTTTAAATATGAATACACGATAATCACTACAAACAGAAAATGTGTTAATAAGGCGACAAAGAATATAATAATATTATAAACAAACAATCATAAACTAAAGAGCGTAAAAAAAGCGTGCAATCAAAATGTGTCTCATAATTATCTTTGATCATTGGAGAATAACCGAGATGACAATTTAGAGACAGGTTTGGATTCGATGGTAATTTACAGGAAAAAAATTTAATCAAAACAATTTAAGGCATCTGAAAAGAAAAAGATTTTTGGATTATTTGTTTTAAGTAGGGCTGGAATATCCCTTGGGAAAGGTGGGGTTGGAGCATCCCCAAAGATAAAGTTAGGAAAATATTTAGGAATAAAGAGAAAATTTAATTTTTTTTATGAAAATGGGGTTAGAGTATCCCCTCGGAATAGTGAGGTTGGGGTATCCCTAAAGATAAAAATTTTTAATGGTTTTAGATAAAGATTAAGAATCTTGAAGGTGGATCTAAAAAGAAAAGTTAAATTTTGAGTTGAAAATAGGTTGGAGTATCCCTTCGGAGCAATAGAGTTAGAGTATCTCTAATAGCAATAATTTTAATACAGAGAAAAAGGATATCTAGTATAAAATCATTTTTTTTGTATTGTATCCTTGATTCGAGTCTAAAGGGCTTGTGTTATGGGGAAACCAGTGGGGTGCATTTCGAGATATTTGAATGTTTCGATAAAAAGAACTTCAAAAATTAAGTTAAAAATAGGGGACAACATCGTGTCACCTTCTTTCATAAATTTATTTCGAATTCATCCGAAGGCTTTAGGCGATGAATAAGGTACCGCTGGAAAGATTACTGGATAAAATTTAATGTAAAAATATTCAAAAATCCTAGAAAATCACTTTCTAACCGAACTTAATTTTTGAAGTTAAGTCTGTCTTGACACTCGTAGCATATGCAAGGGAAAAGATATATCAAATTTTGAAAAATTATTTTGGGTTTATCCAAGATTGTTAAATTGTGAACAATACCTTTTCAAAAAGAGAATTTCATAAACTTTTTATAAAAAAAATGTTTAAAAATTTTATTAAAATCGTCTAATGTGCCAAAATGGCCCAAACAAAATATCGCATGCTAGTACTAGGGGTCCCAAATGGCAAAGGTTAAAAAAATTATAACCCATCATTCGGAATGCTCCAAGGGCGAACAAGACACTTTTGGAAAGGTACTTCAATGCCCTTTAAAGGAAAATATCAAAAAGTTCAAGGAAAATATTTTGTGGTTCAAAAATTATTTTCCAAACTTAGACTACAATGTTCCTAGAGTAAAATAGTAGGCTATTCGATATTTTTAGGGTTTTTTTTCAAAGATAGGCTTGGGTCTAGGACGTTCGAAAGTCCGTGACAAAAAGTAACATGGCCATCAAAAGTTCATTCCATAATCTCGGAGTAGTTTAGGACGATGAAATAACTCGTTGACCATGTCACTAAAGGGAATATTGGATTCAAGATCAAGGCTTAATACTTTAACAACTAAAAGAGGATCATTTTTTTTTTGAAAAATGACATCGTTGAATCTATTTTACCATGAATCCAGAGCAAAAATGTTTGATTTGTCCCCAAGATTGGGAGACCAATTTTATGAAAACATTAGATCCATGCTATTCTTCATTTATTGGAGGTAGCAAAACTTAACTTAGGGATTTTTCTGAAAACCAGGTTTTTAAAAAACAGCAAGCATTTTTGACAAGGATGTCATGAACAAAATACAACACACACAAAGATGAACATGGACTAAATAAGCAAACACACAAACATGGCATTTTGACATGGAAATAGGTGATAAAAATGCAAGAAGAGGGTAAATAATGTGCATGGAAGTGATATGACCATATTTAAACATAAGAATGCATGTTGAAGTTGTCAATACAGCATTTTTATGTCATGAGACACCTTAAAATACAAGAAAATGCATGAACATACATAAGGCATGTTAAGGTGAATATTTAAATATGAGATGAATATGTGAATATAAAAGAAACACAGTAAAAAATGCATGAACTAAGGTTGTGATAATGATGAAGATGAAGCATGGCATATTTGCATATCTAAATAGCATCAAGGTATCAAGAAGGTCCTCAAGATCCTAACACTACCATAACCAAACCAACAATAATGCATGAGAGTTCTAGGATGGTCATGGCAGCATAAAGGGTTCACCAAAATGATGTAGATGATAAAAATAGAAAATGTATGGAAAAAGGTAGAAAATATACTAAAAAAGCTTGAACTTCTTCTCCCTTCCTAAAGCAGTGACTTTAAGCTTAGTTCCTTTCCTTTTTTTGCTATTATTTAGCAAGAAAAGGATGAAAGGAAGAAGCTTTCTGATAATATGATGGCTGGTGGGGTGTTTTGAGGGTGAATGTGTGTGAAAAGTTAAGTTTTTGGAGGTTTCCTAGTGGTAGTTTGGGGGAACTACGGGAATGGAAGAAGGTTAAGGGTGCAAGGCGATGGAATAATGTTTTTAGAGAGTTTTTGGGGCTGGAGATTGTTGGAAAGTGCTTTTTTTTGGGGGGGGAATTGCTGGAGAGATTTTTTTTTTAGGTAGTTGGAAGTCCCTTTTGAGAATGGATAGAAATCTTTTTTTTCCTTTTTATTCAATCCTCAACCAATGCTTTTAGGAGACAGAACAAAGGCATTGTTTATCTTTTTCTCCTTTAGCAAGGAACATCTCCAGCTATTATGCTCAGCTGATTTTCTTATCATTGGTTCTGCTAGGCTGAGCATGGAGGCAAAAAGGATATGACAGCCTGCAACTAGAGATATGCTTGCCATGCCTTCTTACAACCATATATTTTATGAAAGTGACATCGTCATTGGTTATTCAGGCTCTTAAAATTGGTTTAAATCCGATCATAAGCCCATAGTTGAGGTTTGCGATGATTTATGATAATTTCTTGGTGCAAAAACTTGTTTAAATTGAATTTTTGGAGGTTGAAAAAGTAGCTCGAACTGAGCAAAAATGCCTTAGTATATCGATACAAAACATGTTGTTTCGATACACAAGGTACTTTTACCCATGATTATTGATACAATTAGTTGTGTATCGATACTACGAGCAAAAAAATTTTTTGGTCTTGAGACTTAAAGGCTTGTATTGATACTCCATGAATTTGTATCAATACTCATGGTTGTTTATCGATACATTTTGCCAAGAGTCACAACTTTAGCTACTGTCAAAGTCTGTATTGATACAAACAGGCTAGTTATCAATTCTACACCTTAGGTATCGATACCAAACCCTTTTATATCGATACCATATGTGAAAATGCAAATTTTTGGTGACGTAAAAGCTTTGTATCAATATGTATGCACCAATATAACTTGTGCATACACGTGACTTCCCAACTTGCCTCAACTTGGTCATAAATAATGGGAAATTGATCTATATACTCATCTAAATGACTCTGCTGACACCATGAAAAATGGCCTTTAATGCTTCATTTTATGTTTTTTCTTTAATATGACCCATAAGCATTTCAGACCTTCCTAAAAAGTTTTTCGCCTAATACCGTGTCACCTAATAGTGTTTAGCGATAGGGCACTCGGTAGTCGCCTCTTAGTTTTTATTTCTTATTTTCTAATTCTATCATCTTTCAATTAAGTTATAGTATGCCAAAAGTTAGCCTGGACAAAATGAGGTGTCTACATAATCTAATCATGCAATCTTACATAGATGATTATGGACTTTTATCTATATCTAGTTTCCATAAGCCATTTGGAAACTAGTTGATCAAAACCCTAAGATAC